>PVIC010019415.1:0-32878 GCA_004025085.1 Thryonomys swinderianus
TCGCTTTGTAGTTCAGGCTGGCCCTGAGCTCACTATGGTGCCCAGGCAAGCCGCCGCGAACTCAGCAATCCTCCTGTCTCTGCCTCCCGAGTGCTGGGATTACAGGCGTGAGCCACCACGTCTGGCATTGTGGTATGCGGTGTTGATTGTTGGTGGGCGTGTCTCCACACCCAGCATTATATGTGGTTACTGGGGATCGGGGATCGAACTCAGGACCTTGAGCTTGCAAGGCAGGCACCAGAACCACTGAGCTAACCCTCCAGCCCTATTTTTTTTTTTTTTTGAGAGACAGGGTCTCACTTTGTAGTTCAGGCTGGCTCTGAGTTCACTATGTAGCCCATGATAGCCTTGAACTCCCAGCAATCCTCCTGCCTCTGTCTCCCAAGTGCTGGGATTATAGCATTGAGCCACCATTACAGCATTGAGCCACCACGCCCGGCATTGTACTATGTGGTTACTGGGCATAGAATTTGGAACCTTGGGCTTGTGAGGCAGATGCTGGAACCACTGAGCTAAATCCCTGGCCCTTAAAATATAATCTTGGAGCTCACTGAATCCATTGCTATTTACCTTATGACTTGCAACACTGGCTATTCCAGGAAACTGGTTGTGAGAGAGAGAGGAGAGAGAGGGGGGGGAGAGGGAGGGAGAGGGAGGGAGGAGAGAGAGTGTGTATGTGTGTTTGAGGCTGAACGCAAGCCTTTCCACATGGTAAGTACATGCTCCACCACTGATCTACAACACTTCCCAGAACTGACATTTTAATTCAGATCTCCAAGTGATAGTACTGCCCAATCAAGTTTCAGCTTCCATAGCCCACTTAACAGGGAAGAGAATGAAGGCTCCCAATAAGCCATCTTTGCAGGTTGAGATTGCAGAGGCTGAAAGAACACCTTCAGGAAATTAATGCAAGATGAAGAAAGGACCTTCAAATGAGAATGAAGTTGCAACAGTGAGATTTCATGACTTTCCCAGTAGTGTTACATAGGAAGCAGCATGGAAAAGACAGGCACCACAGGAGGGGAAGAGAGTGGAAGAATCTGCACTGCTCTGATGCATACTTGGGGCGGGTGGGAGGGGGTGGGCTGATGCCAGATGGGGATGGCACTAGAGGCCTCATAGGCTTGGAAGAGTCAGGCCTGAGAACTGGTCAAGGAACTGCTGGTTGGGGGGAGGCAGGTAAGAGGGTTGTGGTCCACCTTTAAAGTCTGATGTTATGAAGTGAGAGAAGTTTTCAATACTAAGAGATCCAAGCTGGCCATCTAAAGGAGGCCCCAAAATCATCAGTATAAGAAGTTAAGAATGAGAACAAAGGCTTAAGAGTGGTGCTGTGCCTCCCTGGCAAGGTTCTGAGTTAAATCCTTGGAACAACAACAACAAAAAGAATGAGAACAAAATGTGAATGGAGTTGAAATCCAGAGTGATATATGCTCTGTTGACATTTGTAAAGCACAAATTGTTCAATTTTAATTTCCAAACATAAACTTCCTTCTGTGTATCTGTGAACAAAAAGGATCACATGGTTAACTGTTAAAAAAAAAAAAAGTAAGAAGCTTTCATCTGTGTAAAGCAGCAATTCTTCTTTAAACTTTCTCTTCAAACACATTCTGACCAGAGTTTATTTCTTTAGGAGTTAGAGATCAGAGAGCCTGATTTGGAAAGGACCCAGTTCATCAAGGATTTGACCACTCCTGCCAGAATGGACTTAGTGCCAAAGGATGTGACCTTTAGTTTGAGCCAATAATTATTATCAGGAACACAAATTTTCTTCTGAACACAAGTAAGCCTTGCCTAAGTTTGAGTGTACAGCTATATGAGTGGTATTTTATGGTACACAGCAAGGCCCTGTTTAAACTGGTTCTTTTTAGGAATTGACATTACTGAGTCCATAATTCATTACATTAGGAAGAAGTGGAAGAGACCAAAAAAAAAAAAAAAAGATAAAAGTTTTCTATTTTTTCAGGTAAATAAAAAGCATGTTGCAAAAGTTAACAGAGAGGGGGCCTGGAGATTTAGCTCAGTGGTTCCAGTGCCTGCCTAGCCAAATGCAAGGTCCTGAGTTCAATCCCCAGTAACCACATACAACAATACCAGGCATGGTGACTCATGCCCACCAGCAATCAGTACCATACAACACAATGCTGGGCATGGTGGCTCATGCCTGGAGGCAGAGGCAGGAGGACTGCTGTGAGTTTGAGGTTTGCCTGGGCTATACAGTGAGCTCAGGTCCAGCCTGAACTACAAAGCGAGACCCTGTCTCAAAAATACAAAAAAGTTAACAGAGAGAGGGTCAGGGATTTAGCTTGTCTGTCTGGCAAGTGCAAGGTCTTGTGTTTGGATCCCCAGTTAAAAAAATTTACAGAGGTGCTGGGCGTGGTGGCTCACGCCTGTCATCCCAGCACTCGGGAGGCAGAGACAGGAGGATTGCTGAGTTCGAGGCTTGCCTGGGCTATATAGTGAGCTCAGGGCCAGCCTGAACTACAAAAGCGAGACCCTGTCTCAAAAAAATAAATAAATAAATAAATAAAAAATTTACAGAGAATAATTCTTCTTTTAAAAATGGGTGTATGTGCACAGAAAATAGGAATATATGTGTATAAAAATAACAGCAATAGACTGTTCAGCTGTGGAGAGATGAGAGAAAAAAAATATAACCTTTAGATTCTAGGGCAAGGTCACTGAAAAGAGGAAAAAACCTCAAGAATGATTTTTTTTTTTTTGAGACAGGGTCTCGCTTTGTAGTTCAGGCTGGCTCTGAGCTTACTATGTAGTCCAGGCAAGCCTTGAACTCAGCAATCCTCCTGTCTCTGCCTCCCGAGTGCTGGGATTACAGGTGTGAGCCACCACTCCCGGCTTAGGAATGATTTCTAAAGAAACAGTAACACAGTTCGCTTAGGTAGCAAGTGTGGGTGAGACTTACGTTTCCGAAGACTTGCCATAGCCATGTCCAAGGGAGCCTGCTTTGTGCGGGTGGAAGCTTTATCCCATTCTCCAGCCCAGGATTCCACTGTGCTCCAGAATGGCCAAGTGGCCAGAACTGTCAGGGAATTCCATTGTCACCCCTCACGATATGGACATTCTGATCTGATGGAGTCATAGAAAGACTATCTAGTTGTGGGCTAAATTTGATACTAGTAATGGTTTAGTCCAGACAAGAGTGATAAAGCCAATTTCACCTGCTCTCTTGAAAATGAATTTTTTTTTTCTAGTGTAATATTAGATACTGAAGCCCCACCAAGTGGTTTCCTAAGTGTTTGCTTCTTGGATGTGATTTTAAATAGCACCAGAAAGATTAAGTGGGGTATATACTTCAGTGTAGTTGAAATGAACTCAACATCACATTTTTTGTTAGAGCTACCAAAATGCCTTAGATGTTATTATTCTTTGTAAGAAATTATTATGCTTATTTCAGTAACAGCCCTTTTGATAAGTATTCATCCGAGGGCATGCTAGTAGCAAAGCTACTGTTAGCTGTCAACTAGATAGCTGACTTCTTGTTCATTTCAATTCCCCATTGAAAGCACATTGTGTACGCAGTAGTCTCTGGAAGTGACTGTCAGATCAAGTATTGCTGACAAACAACAAACGAGTAGAAAAGACTTAAGGAAATCTTGAGATAGCATAAAATGGAGATGATGTGAAAAAACTTAAAGATTACTTCTCAAGATTCATTACAGTTGCTTATCTATGTTGTCTCTTGTGTTTTCTTTTGCCCTACTATTTTCTCTGGCTCCCCTTAGGCAGATCTCCAAGTGGAATTCTCTGTTTATATCGTACAGATTTAACCTGGCTGGGCCAGGGCGGCAAGAAGCTAGTCTTTCCTTTCTTCCCCTCCCAAGTGTCAAAACTTCCTTTCCCACTACCCCTTCTCCACACCTTTCATCCTCAGTTAGGACAGCTAGACTTGGCCAAATGTTAAGTACTGGATGTCTGTTCAATGTGAATTTCAGGCCAACAATGTAGCAGCACATCCTGCGATATCTAGACATACTTCTACAAATTCAGATTTTCCTGAGTGTCCTGCATTTAATCTGGCAACCTTGCTGCTACCTTGTGGGCTCCAGGAGCTGCCTAGTCTCTTACCTGAAATTCTGTCTGCTTATGTCTCAGACTTGAAACAATGCTCAGCTCTGAATACTATACTTCCTTCAGTTCCCATACTGCCCTGGTCAGCCCCTCAGAAATACCTTTACATGCTTTTTAGTCTGTGAATTCTGAATTGATGAAGGACACACGAAAATACCAGATGTGGGCTCCATTCAGCTCTCTCCAATTGCCCCAGTGATTTTGATTTTTTTAAAAATTTTGATTAGCAAAGATAAGCTATGGTGGATCAGAATTCAGGTCCTTATATAATACACTCTTTCTTCACTCCCTGTTTCAGAATGAAACTTTGAGGAACTAGGTACAGTGGTGAGCTTTTAGTCTCAGCTATTCCAGAGGCTATCAGTCCAAGAGTTTGAGATCGGCCTGAAAAACACAGCAAAAACTTATCTCAAAAAAAGTGAAGTGTGAAGCTATCAGGAAAGAAGAAAACTAATGTGAACACTCATATTTTTATAGTAACCAAAGACAGTTAAAATGAGTGAAAAACCCATTGGAATGAGACCAAGGAAGCAGTAATTGTGTAAAAAGAAAGAATAAGTTACCTCAGACGAGGTAGTTCCAGAGCAGCAATGGAAGAACAAACTCTGGCTTTTGCTGTCAGATTTTCTCTTATCTGAGAGAAGCAAGAGGAAAAGACAGAAGAAATTCAGAATGCCAGAGGGAAGGACAAAGAATTTTTTTTGAGACAGGGTCTCACTTTGTAGCTCAGGCTGGCCCTGAGCTCACTCTGTAGCCCAGGCAAGCCTCGAACTCAGCAATCCTCCTATCTCTGCCTCCCAAGTGCTGGGATTACAGGCCTGAACCACCAGGCCCGGCACTGTGGTATGTGGTATTGATTGCTGGTGGGTGTGAGTCACCACGCCCAGCATTGTATGTGGTTAGCAGGGATCGAACTCAGGACCTTGTGCTTGTGAGGCAGGTTCCAGAACCACTGAGCTAAATCTCCAGCCCCATGGACAAAGAATTTTAAAAATACTTTTAGGTACTTCTAAAGAATATCCTCTTTCTGAGTGAACTCTTCTCGGTTTCAAATGGCACAGTCAGCGCCCTTTCAGTCTTCATTGTTCATGACTTGAAAAATTCTATCCATCTAGAAAAGTTTTTCTTTTTTGGTAGTTCTGAATATTGAATCGAGGTCTTTCACTTTGAGTTACATCCTCAGCTCCATCATTATTATTTTTGTTATTATTTTGCAGCATTTTGAATTGAATCCAAAGCCTTTGAGCTATCTCCTCAGCCCTTTTATAAAATTTTGAGCTAAGTGGCTAACTTGCGCACGTTGGGTCATCCTCCCACCTCAGCCTTCCAGAGTGCTTCTTTCTTTTTCTTTCTTTCTTTCTTTCTTTCTTTCTTTCTTTCTTTCTTTCTTTCTTTCTTTCTTTCTTTCTTTCTTTCTTTCTTTCTCTTTCTTTCTTTTTTTCTTTCTTTTCTCTCTCTCTCTCTCTTTCTTTCCTTCCTTCCTTCCTTCCTTCCTTCTTTCTTTCTCTCTCTTTCTTGAAACAGGGTCTTGCTAAATTGGCTAGGCTAGTGTGTGGGTTACAGGCATAAGCTACCACATCTAGCTAAGTGCACAGCTTCTTAAAGAATTCCTTTTCCCTGACTGTGTCCCAGGCCTTGCTTAACAACAGGTAGCTTTTGTTTCATGTCAGGGAGCAGAATACAAACAGGCAGCTTCAGCGCTGCTGTCCCCCAGGGTCACTGGCTGTGACTTACTCAGAGAAGACTTGCAAGGGCCTCCCTTTCCTGGACAAAGAACAGACACATCTCAATTAACTCTAACAGAAGTTATAATTTTGCTTATGAATGGAATTAAAGAATCTCTGCTGGGCATGGTGGTGCAAATCTGTAATCCCAGCAGTTGGAAGGCTGAGGCAGGAAGATCACTGGAAGTTTGAGGCCAGCCTGGCCTATATAGTGAGTTTAAGGCCAGCCTGAATTATGTAATGAGACCATGTCTTAAAAAAAAACAAAAAAACAATTTCTCTTCTACAGTGCTCTGTGCTGGTGGGGGACTCCATGATACTTGGACCCTTCAGAAATACTCGTGTTCTCTTAATTGCATAAGAGTAGAAGTTTCTAAAACTACATGTGGAATGTGCTGTCTGTTACTGTGAACTACTCTCATCCTAAATCAAAGTGTCCACTGGAAAAAAGAACATCTGACTAAAAATCTAAGAGGAAGGCTCTGGCTGACAAGTCTCCCTAACTAGTGGTGGGGTTCAAGGAAGTTGAGTCATCTCCAAAATGAGACCATTGGACTTTATGCTGTTGGCGGTTCACCTCAGCTCTAAATTCTGGATCTTCCCCATCTCTATGTGCTCCTTCTCAGGAAAGTGCAAGAGGCTTTTGAGTGAGCTTAAGAAATGTTCTTTTTAACACTTTATCTTATAGCTAGGATAATTCTTTTTTTTTAAAGGTTAGCATATGAAAGCAATGTTTTCTACATATCCTTGGGTCCTTACACATGTAAATGTATATAGTTCATAGAGTTAAATTTATAGTTTTTGAAAGTTAGCAAGTAAGCAGATTGGATGAATGAGAACTTTCTGATCCTTGGAAATCTTTCAGTGCTCTCAGCTACAAGCATCTTCCTAGAAACCTCCTTCTGACTGTTGCCGAGTTAGAAAATGTGTAACACAAAATAACTCCTCCTAGAGACTTTTTTTCTGGATTGTGTCTCTGAATAAAACACAAGACTTGTTTCATATAAATGAAATAATTATTTCTTGTAAATAATCGTCTGTTCTATGCTATCATGGCTTTTTTTTTGTTTCATTTTTTGAGACAGGGTCTCACTATATAACCCAGGCTAGCCTTGAACTCACAATGATCCTTCTGCCACAGCCTCCCAAGTGCTGGGATTAGGTATGCACCACTGCTATACCCTGGCCACTATTATGCATGTAAATGCACTGATTTTAAGTGTTCAATGGAATTAATTTTGGGGGTTTGCACTAGGAACTGAACTTAGAAGCATGCACACCCTAGGCAAGCATTAAATCATTAAACTACATTCCCAGTCCCTTTCCTGTTTTGCATTTTGAGACATGGTCTTATTTGAACCTGCAATCCACCTGTCTCAGCCTCTGAGTAGCTTGGATTACATGCATGTGACATCACGTCCAGCTCAGTGATGAATTTGGGTTACTGTCTACATGGAGCTGTTATCACTACCCAAGTCATATACCAGACTTTTACCACCTGTAGAAAGTTCTCCAAAAGTTGTCTCTTTCCTTAGGCAATTACTATTCTGATTTGTTATCACCATACCATCTGTTTTTTGTTTGTATTTCCTGTGGATTAAATCTAGAGCCTTGAACATTCTAGGTAAGTGCTCTATTGCTGAGCTATACCCACCACACAGCTTTTCCCAGTCCTTGCCTATTAAACCATACCCTATGTAAGGGTATGGGAGGAAGTGTCATGAAGGGAAGACATAAACATTTCAGCTGAAAGGAGGCTCAGTAAGGAGCTGGCTAGCAAGAGGTGACAAATGAGAGGCAGCTATTAAAATTTAGTCATGTTAGGGGGGTGGGGGCTTAGTTCAAGTGGTACCACACCAATGTTGGATGCATAAGGGTCAGAGTTCGATCCCTATACCGCAAAAAAAAAAAATTTAGTCATGTTAAGTTAAAATTGATTAAATAAAAATATCTGTATACTTTAGAATAATTAATACTGTTCAAAGGTGGATGCTTGACTGTAGTCCTACTTATTTGGGAAGCTGAGGCAGGAGGATCACTTGAGTTGAAGAGTTCAGGGCCAGTCTGGGCTATGCAGTGAGATTCCAACTCTTTAAAAAAAAACATTATTCACAAAATGTTTATGCAATTTGGAAAAGCATTTTTAATTTGAATTATAAAATGAAGAAGTAATTATTAGTGGGCCTAGAAGGTGAAGTCTGAAGCAGCAAAATAGATACCAGAGACACACAAGCTAAGAGGAACAGCAGGCCTGAAGAAGAAAAGCAGGCTTTCTCTGCATTAACTGCTCCATTTCTGGATGAGCCTTTAAATGCATGTTAGGGGGAAAAGGCAGCTTAGTATCAATGTGTTGCTAAAAACCAGCAGACCAAACAGTGTTAATTAACTTCTGTCTTCAGGGTAGAGGAAATGCCCTAAACAAGCATGGACTTGAGACCTCTGAGAGCTTAGCATGGGCTGAGAAGACCCTTCATGGCTTCCGCTGGAGGCACAGCCACTTGGTTGGCACCTCATAGGAGCATCTTTCCACCAGGTCTTCATCATATGGTATGTGCCATGTGTCTCCAGTTGTCTGCACAACCGTGTCATAGTTGAGAACAGGCTGTTGAATGAAAAAGAGAGCCAGAGTGAGAATAACTGTCAGCTGGATAGTTTCCCCTTCTTTTCAGACAACTTCTCAGCTTGTTTTGGAGGAATATTTCATATTACTTAACATTGGAGTTTCATTTAATTGTTTTTAATAGCACTGGAGTTTGAATCCAAGGCTTTTGGACTAGGCTACACCTGTGGCCCTTTTTAATTTTTTTTACTTGTTTGTTTGTTTGTGACAGGGTCTCACTAGGTACTGTGTAATTCAGGCTGGCCTTGAATTTACTATGTAGCCCAGGGTGGCCTTCCACTTGCAGAAATCCTCCTGCTTCAGCCTCCTGCCTCACCGAGCCTGGCCAACACTGGATTTTCAAGGCAGGAGCAGGAACCACTGAGCTAAATCCCCAGCAACACTAGCTTTTCAAAGAGCAGCTAACTCTGTAGAAGATGGCTATGAGAGGCTCCTTTTGGATAGGTTCATTTTCAAGGTTAAGGACTGCACATTCTAGAAACATCACATTCATAAGTTACAGAATCCTCTTGCTGCCTTTATTGGTTTTATGTATGAAAGAGTAAAAATTTCAAATATACTCCAGTAAAGTAAAGCTTGAGCTACTCTCAACTCACAGCCAAGCTGCATCAGCCATGAACCTCACTTCTGTGCCCCGCTCTCCCCATCCAAGATTATTTTAAGCAATTCCTTATCTCACTTCTGCATTATTTCAGTTTGTAACTAAAGAACATAAAAGATTTATTTTGCAAGTGTAAGAGCACTATCACTATTACACTTAAGTAATAACTCCTGACTGAGGGAACAGCTCAACTGCACATGTGCAAAGCACCAAAACAAACAAACAAATGAACAAAGAATTAATAATTCCTTAACATTATTACATTTCTGTTACATTCTCTCAATTATTTATTACATTATATACATGCATTTTATAGTTTCTTTGAATAGGAATTAAAATAAGGTTATGACAGGTCACAGGTTGAAATATCTCTTAATTCTCTTTTAATATAGTGTCCCTGCCCACCCCTATTTTTCTTTTTTTATTGTTGATTCTGAGTCAGTTGTCCTGTATCATTTCCTCTGAGATAGTCCTGATTTTGTGGAAGTCCTTTGGTATCATTTTGATACTGTATTTCCTATAAATTTGTTTTGCATAATTTTATTTTAAAAGTGACAAAAATTATTTATATTTATTGTGTATATGATGTTTTGAAATACGTGTATATTGTAGGGTGGCTATAATGCGCTAAGTAACATATAAGAGACCTCACCAATTTATCATTTTTTGTTGAGAAAACATTTGAAATCTATTCTCAAAAAAAAAAAAAAAAGAAAAGAAAAAAGAAATTTATTCTCTTAGCAGTTTTAAAGAATACAAACTAGGTGTGGTATGCACTCCTGTAATCTTGGCACTCAGGAGGCTGAGGCAGGAGGATCTGAGTTCTAGGCCAGCCTAGGCTACATAGTGAGTTCTTGAACTTATTCATGCTTTGAGGAACATCTCATCTCCATACCTCCTGTATATTTTCTGACTACCAGACCATACTTTACGTGGGCCAATATATTTCTCTACAATAACATTTCCCCTTTGCTTTCACCCAAGATGTGTCCATGTACCATAAGCATCTATCTAAACCAGAAGCAAAAAAAACCAAAAACAAAAACCCCAAACCAAAAAAACTCCATCAAGACTACCATGGAAGTAGATTAAATAGGGAAAATGAGTTTCTTAACTAACTTGTGACAAACCATAAGAGTGAGGAGTGAGGAGCTACTATAAATCAATAGCAAAATGAAAAAACACAAATGAGAAGTTGTAATGGATGACAGAATTGCAGTCACAAACTGATGATATCCAAGACCTTTCAAAATGTCTACTGATTCGGGCCTGGCTCACAAAAGCTTTTGCTATGATAGGCACTCTCTTTCTATTGGCTAATGCCAACTCCCAAACTGAAACTGAGAAAAAGTGAGCATCACATTCTTCTAAAGAACAGTATTACATTCTTATTGTCTACCTGACTCTGTTAACATAATATAAACAATGCAATCTGGGGCTGGAGATTTAGCTCAGTGGTTTCAGCGCGTGCCTGGCAAGTGCAAGGTCCCTGGTTCGATCCCGGTAACCACATACAACAATACCACATGTGGTGACTCATGCCCACCAGCAATCAATACCACATACCACAAATGCCAGGCTTGGTGGCTCATGCCTGTAATCCCAGCAGTTGAAAGGCAGAGGCAGGAGGACTGCTGAGTTTGAGGTTTGCCTGAGCTATACAGTGAGCTCAGAGCCAGTCTGAACTACAAAGTGAGAACCTGTCTCAAAAACAAAACAAAACACTTGTGTTTATAGGGCCATGGGGGGATAGGGTGGGTAGGGGAGAGGGAAAAATGAGAATTAAGTTGTGTCCTATACTGGTACAAATTCTCAATGTGGAGTGTAATTGTGATGTGTATATATAATGTACCAATAAAATGTACCAATTAAAACAAAACAAAATACCTTAAAAAAAAAAAAAGAATGGAAGCCATACCTCAAAGTTTATATGCGATCCTGGAAACACATCCCTGATTGCCAGCTGATGTCCTTGCTGCCACTTGAAGAACAGGCGTCGGGTCTTGGCATCAGGCAGACAGGCCTTGTGGTCTCGCATCAGGTCTTTGGTGATGAATTTGCAGTGATTCCCCGAGCTCATTGTGGCATACAGAAGGAACACGTCATCCTCAGAGCTGAACCGGGTGGGAGCAAGACACCATCACACACATGCCGGGTGGAAGAGGGAGAAAGTTCACCGTGCTGTCTGCTTATTTTCCTTCTTTTGTTACTGACCAGGATTTCCATGGTTTTTGGCTTCATGGGAGACTACAGCTCACTACCCATTTTTTCCTTATGTAAGAATAGGACCCAGGCCTCTTGCTTGTATCCTAAGCCTTACGAGGTTCTCTGCAATGTGGTCCCTGCCTCCTCTGTGACTTCAAAATGTCTTACTCTCCCTAGTTTAGCGGTTTCATCCACACTGGCCCTTTGACTTTCCTCAGAAGTATCAAGTGCATTCCCAACCTGTGGCTCTTACCCCCGGGCTCCCCTTCCCCCTGGGGACTGCTCCCTTCCTTCTGCAGATGTGCCTTTCAGACACTGATTTGACCAACCAGTGCCCCCCTTCCACTTGCTGCTGCCCTGACCCCTTCACATCCAATTTGCCTCTTGCACTCTCAGCACGAACCAGCACTGCCTGGAGCGACACCGCTCTTACTCTACTGACCTGCTGGCTGCAAGTCCTAGGCTGCAGGGCCTTAGCGCTGTTCACTACTGTTCACCAGTAGAGAAGGTGCCTGTATTTGCAGAGTATTTGCTAAGTGACAGACTCAGAGTGTCTTTCTCCTCTTTGTCCTTTACCCTGATGTAAATTTATTCTGGTGTAGAAACTATATTTTTGTAAACTGCCTCAAATCTTTGTTTTGAATGAGATTGAGTCCACATATATATATCCTTTGCTTGTTTTTTGTGGCACTTCTAATTGAGCCCATCCCCAGCCCTCTACTTTGCCCCACCCTTTCAGTTTTTGTTTTGAGTCAGGGTCTTGCTAAATTGTCCAGGCTGGGCTTAAATTTGCAATCCTCGCCGGGCGTGGTGGCTCATGCCTGTAATCCCAGCACTCGGGAGGCAGAGACAGGAGGATTGCTGAGTTCGAGGCTTGCCTGGGCTACATAGTGAGCTCAGTGCTAGCCTGAACTACAAAGCGAGACCCTGTCTCAAAAAAAAAAAAAAATTGCAATCCTCCTGCCTCAGCCTCCCAGAGTGCTGGGATTACTGGAGTGGACCTCCATACCTGATTTATTACATGCAATTTTTTTTTAATACTAGGGATCAAACTTGGGGTCCTTGTGCTTGTGAGGCAGGTGCCAGAACCACTGAGCTAAATGCCCAGCTCTACATGCATTTTTTTTTAATGGAAAAAGTAGGTAATGAATAAACTGACAACTGGATCCTAGTGTAATTGACCTGTTACCTCCAATACTTACATATCATCAGCAAAAAAACAGCTGGCTTGCCTTTGCACCTTTTCCATCTCTTTCCTTCTCCACCGGGAACATGGAGTTAGCATGTGCTTCCGGCCCAGCACTAACAGTTGTAGATTCTGCTTGGCCAGTAGAGATACAACTTCCAAGAGCTAAAACATACAAATCCAGCACCAAAAGGGTCAAAGGAAAAATCTTAAATAGAGTGATTCTTCACCACTTCGGTGGCAAGGCTTTCTTACTGGGTGAGGGGTAAGAAAACAGTTCTTAACAAGTTTCCATCTTTGAAAGCTTGAAGAAAATATTTCCCTTTTACAAATTAATGCCTAACACCTGTCTGCTGATCAGGTCACATTAGATCTGAGGCTGGGCTAGTTGTTTTCCAACTGAGCTCCCTATAGTCCACTAGGAGAGAGATGAGGAGACTCAAGATGGATAGGATTTTATTCCTACACACTCCCAACACTGTTTCATCCCCAACAGATAAATATACAAATAACTTTTATATATTTATATATCCTGTATGTTTATATTGGATTTTTGTCCACTCTGCTCTATTACTAATCTTATTTTAGAAAGGAGTAATTGGCTTTATTATCTCTAATTATCAGTTCTAAATTAAGACAGATTGGACATAAGTGGTCCAATAATTGTGTGCCAGTATTAACTTAAGTAGAGAAAAATAAAGACCAGTGTGGCAACCCCAAACCTGAAGCTTTACAACTGGTAAAGTAATAGATGTTTCCTTCTAAACTGGGAATAATGGCTTCTATGTTCCTTCACCAACTATTTCCCAGTCTTGGAAGACCTGTGGGAGTCATTACAAAAATAACACAAAAATTTAAAGACATAATCCTGCTTCAAATAATATTTTTCCTACTCAACTGTCAGAGCTAGGATGAAAATACATTTACAGTACTGAATATGGTTAGTAAATATTTGATTAGCTGAAAAATAGGCCCAACATCTATTTTTAGTCATCATAAGAACAACTCACATTAAAACATGAGATTTTCTGGGTGTGGTAGCACACATTTATAATCCCAGCACTCAAGAGCCTGAGGCCAGAGGACTACCATGAGTTTGAAGCCAGCCTGGGCTACAAAGTGAGTTCAATACCACCTTGTACTATGCAGCAAGACCTTCCCTCAAAGAGACAAACCCAATCCAACCAAAACAAATAATAAACAACAAAAATATAGACTAGAAGATGAAAGAATAAACCACTCATAGTTTACTACCAAAAGAATGTTAATGCATACTTGTTAGTTTTATTTTACTATTTTATACAGTATATATAATCTATTATTTAAAAAATTGGGCTAGTAATCAAGAACAAACAATACTAAAAAAGTCTGATTCATGGATTCAGACAGCTAAAAGGCAGCAAGAATGCACTGTTTTAGAATGTACTTATTCCCCCCCCCCCCCCAAATAGATGTCTCATTCAGTTGCCTAGGCTGGCTTTGAATTAGTCATCATCCTGCCTCAGCTTCCCAAGTATCTGGGTGTGCACCACTGCCATGGACTCCATTTATTCTTTTTTTAAAGTTATGCTAAGATTACAGATTATTTTCAGTGAGCCTAGATATAAAGTGGCAACTGGACTTGTTAGGGTAACAATTAATTTTAAAATTTTCATACAAGTTCTCACAGTTATAATAGAGATTCAAAAAATTCAAACAAAAATGCTTTTTTTTTTTTTTTTTTTTTTTTTTGAGACAGGGTCTCACTTTGTAGTTCAGGCTGGCCCTGAGCTCACTATGTAGCCCAGGCAAGCCTTAAACTCAGCAATCTTCCTGTCTCTGCCTCCTGAGTGCTGGGATTATAGGCATGAGCCACCATGCCTGGCCAAAAATGCTTTTTGAGTCGGGAATTTAGGTTGGTGGCACTGTATTTGCCTCATAAACACAAGGTCTTGGGTTCAATCCCCTGTACCAGAAAAAAAAAAAAAATGCTTGTTGATACTGGCTGGCTCTAGGTTCCTTTGCAGCTAGAGACACAATTGGGTTGTGTGGCTGTACTGCAGCTCAGATAAACAGCCGTGAGTTTACTAATGGTAAGTGAAGGTGGGGGGGTTAAAGAAAAAGCAGAAAAATCTTTGTTAACACTCTGGGGCACCATCTTATTATGGCTGAGAAGTCTCTCTATTAACAGCAGCTCCCTGAAAACAGGGAAATAAATGAGACACAGGAAAGACAGATGAGTAGGCAGAAACCCTGTGACAGTCCAGATATAAAATGCTCACTTCCTCTGGAATAAATTCCAAAACGGGCTGGGTCACAGTCATATGAGGCATGATTGAAAACTATGGTGAATGCTTAAGTTTTAAAAAATTTTTATAGTAAAAGATACATTGTATCAGTCTTCCTCAAAATATTCTCCCCTTTGCTTCAAGCACTTTTCCCACTGTTCTTGTCGCTTTCTGGAGATTCTCTCTCTTTAAGTATCTTTAGCTGAACTGTTGTGGCTGTTTCTATGTCCCCCTCTGTTCGAAACACTTACCTTACATGGTCATTTTGACTTTGGGGAAAAGCCAAAAGTCACATAGTGCCAGATCTGGCAAATAAGGTGGATGAAGACACATGGAATATTTTTACGAGCCTGCCTCTCTGCTGGCTGGCACTCTGCAGCAGTGGTCACCGTTTGTTGAACATGTCTCATAAAGACAATCATGAAAAACTTCCAGAATTGACTCAGAAAGTGGCAAAAGCAATGGGATATGTGTGTTCGAAGCGAGGAGGATTTAACAGCAAGGTGTCTTATACTGTAATAAATTTTAAAAACCTTTACCATATATTTTGATCATATCTTGTAGATATACTCAGAATAGCAAACAAAAAAGAAAATTTATCTTAATTCTCTTAGGTCAAAACCCAAACTGGGAGACAGGCATGGTGACAGCAGTCCTATCATCCCAGTCCTCTGGGAGGTTGAGGCAGAAGGATCACGAGTATGAACCCATCTTAAGCAATTTAGCAACTCAGCTAGACTCTATCTCAAAATAAAAAAGTGACAACGAATAGCTTAGTGTGAAGGCCCCAAGTTCAATCCTGAATGCTACAAAAAGCTCCAACTAAACCAAAACAAAACGACTTAAAACAACAACAGAACAATGCAAAATACAACTGGACATTATATAAAATAAACATAAAAAGGCTTTGAGAGAGATTTTTAAAAAGGAAAACTGTCTAGGGACCTCAGGGCACTGGGTTATACATGGTAGTGAGGTACATCCCCACATACCCTAGACATAGAGCTGAAGAAGCAGTTACACCTGGGAGGCCAATGCATACAAATGGAAAAACAAAGGAAAAAAAACATGCCAAAGGCCTGATCCCTGTAGTCAAAGGACCAGGAAAGAGACAGTCTAGTCAGACAGGAAACTTGGTAAAATGATGGTGTCAGTAGAATATGATGTATATCTAGAGTGATTACCAAAATGTTGTGCAAAAAGATGTGCTAAAAGACATTACAGAACAAAAGAAAAATGCCCCACTCAAGAAACAGAAGTGGAATTTCAAATAAATACGTGGGAAGAAAGATAGTCTCTTTAACAAATGGTGCTAGGAAACTTGCTATCCACATGCAGAAGATTGAATCTAGACCCATATCTCTTACTGTGAACTAAACTACAATAAAAATGAATCAAAGATCTCAATGTTAAAACAGAAAATACTTGATCTGCTAGAAGATTGAGCAGCTAAAACTACTGCAGTCACAGGCACAGGCAATGACTTTCTGAATAGGACCCAATGGGACAAGAAACAGTATCAAGAGTCAACAAACAGCCAGGCATGGTGGCTCACGCCTGTAATCCCAACACTTGGGAGGCAGAGGCAGGAGGATTGCTGAGTTTGAGGCTTGCCTGGGCTACATAGTGAGCTCAGGGCCAGCCTGAACTACAAAGCGAGACACTGTCTCAAAAAAAAAAAAAAAGAATCAACAAACAGAATCATATCAAATTATAAAGTTTCTGCATCGCAAAGAAAACAACCAACAGAATGAAGACAACCTACAGAATGGGCAAAAAAATCTGCCAACTATACCTTGAACAAAAAGACTAACTTAATTATCTAGAATACATAAAGAACTCAAAGAAATTAGATTCTGCAAAATAAAAATCCCAATCAAAAATCGGGCAATTGAACTGAACAGACATTTCTCAGAAGAAGTCCAAATGGCCAATAAATACATGAAAAAATGATCAGCATCTCTGGCCATTACAGAAGTGCAAATTAAAACAACTATTCCACCTTATTTCAGAAAGAATGCCCATCATCAAGAAATCAAATAATAACAAATGCTGGCAAGGATCTAGGAAAAAGAGATCTTTCCACATTGTTGGTGGGAATGTAAACTAGTACAACCACTATGGAAATCAGAATGGAGATTCCTCAAAAAACTGAAACTAGAAATTCCACTTTACCCAGCCACTCCCCTTCTAGGAACCTTCTCAAAAGAAAGACACTGTATTGGAGATACACACATATCCATATTTATAGCAGCACGATTCATAAGAGTTATAACTTGGAAGCTGTTTATATGTCCATCAACAGATGAATGGATAAACAAAGTGATATTTGTACATATTTGTACAAATTTGTACATATTGGAGTACAGATGGAAGGATAAATTTGAGTCATCTGTAGGAACATGGATGACTCTTGAGACTATAATGTTAAGTGATATAAATCAGATACACAAACATGACTTCTCTTATATGAGAAAACCTAAACATAAATAACAAGCAAAATAAAAGATAACAGGAAATAGGGAGATAAATCTTTGGAAAAAGGGAAGGAGACCAAGAGATGGAGGGAGGAGAAAAGAGCATGAAAAAAAAGAAGTCATGTAATGTACATGTCCTCCCCACAAAGAATATGACCATTAATCCCAGCACTCGGGAGGCAGAGACAGGAGGATTGCTGAGTTTGTGGCGGCTTGCCTGGGCACCATAGTGAGCTCAGGGCCAGCCTGAACTAAAAAGTGAGACCCTGTCTCAAAAAGCAAAAAAAAAAAAAAAAAAAAAGAATATGACCATTATGTGCTGCAAATGTGTACAAATAAAAGTGAATTTGACTAGCTTATAGGGAGGAAAAATAAAAGGGGAAAAAGCCCAGTAACTATAACGGCAGGTGGAAGTCCTAAATATATCATTAATAATTGATGTATGAAGGTCTAAAGATTTATTAAAAGGTTAGTAGAGTTAGATCCATACCAGTCTTACATGTTAAAAAACATGACCCAGGGGCTGGGGATTTAGTTCAGTGGTTCTGGCATCTGCCTCATAAACACCAGGTTCCAAGTTCAATTCCCAGGGTAACCACATACCACAATGCCAGGCATGGTGGCTCATGCCTATGATCCCAGCACTTGGGAGGCAGAGGCAGGTGGATTGCTGTGAGTTCGCTGCTTTCCTGGGCTACAGAGTGAGCTCAGGGCCAGCCTGAACTACAAAGTGAGACCCTGTCTCAAAAACAAACAAGCAAAACATGACCCAAAAATATATGAACTAAAAGAAATTTATTTTTGATTTGGGGTTTTTAATTTCTATATCCTCTACTATTTTTACCACTGTCCTCAAGATTTTATCTAAAGGATAAGGCTCTAAAAACAGATTAAGAACACATTTCAGATTCATAATTGGTTCAAGCACTTTTTGATATGTCTTCTACCTTAATTTGGTTTGTTGCCTATGGAGAGAGAAGAGATTACTATTTTTTTTTTTTTTTTTTAGACAGGGTCTTGCATTGTAGTTCAGGCTGGCCCTGAGCTTACTCTGTAGCCCAGGAAAGCAACGAACTCAGCAATCCTCCTGCCTCTGCCTCCTGAGTGCTGGGATTACAGGTGTGAGCCACCATGCTCAGCATTGTGGTTTGTGGGACCGATTGCTGGTGGGTGTGAGTCACCATGTCCATTGTATTGTATTGTTGTAGGTGGTTACCGGGGATTGAACAGGGGACCTTGTGCTTGCTAGGCAGGCACCAGAACCACAGAGCTAAATCTCCGGCCCAAGATAACTTTTTTTTTTTAACTCAGAAGTCACACACTTACCTTTAGTATAAAGCTGCTGAAAAGTAGTCCTTGAGTTTAGAGTAAAAATATAATTAGTGAGCCTGTGTGTGTTAGCCATAACTCTGTGTTGCTCAGGAAGTAGAAAAGTTGCTTGGGAGGTGGGAGAAGCTCATGAGGGCAAGATCTTTCCCAAGTAACCCCAAACAGCAAATATAATTTCCTTTCTCCATTCTTAAAACATTCTACCTCCCCCTCTGCAGGCTCTGACACTTCCTGGGCTTGTATAGACTATAGGTCTTCAACGACTACAAAGTCTTGGAATTTGACATCTACAGAAATAAGAAATCTATGCCAGCTCTTCAGCAAGATAACTATACTCCATATACCTCATACATATAAATTATCACTATGCAATAACTTCAGGAAAGAACAGTTTCAGAAACAACCCAAATGTCTACAACAGATAAAGAAATAAACATATTATATGTGGTCTACACATAAGTTTTTTTTTTTAGACAAGGCTTCACTATGTAGTTCAGGCCTTGTACTCGCTATGTGGCCCAGGCTAGTTGGACCTCAGGGCAGCTCTCCTGCCTCAGCTTCCCTAGTGCTGGGATTATAGGCATGTGCCACCACACCCAGCCTAAAAAGATTATTATTCACCCTTAAGGAATGAATTCTGACACATGCTATAACAAGAGGTGAACCTAGAAGACATTATGCTAAATACATCAGCCACTAACAGACAGATATTCAACAATTCTGATTTTATGAGGCGCCTAAGAGTGAAATTGACGGAGACAGAGTGGATCAGTGCTGTGAGCGGGTGGGGAGGGGAGAGTGAAGAGTTACTCTGTAAGAGATCACCCGGGAAGAGGAGCGAGCTCTCGAAATGGATGATGACCCTGGTTACACAAAAATGTGAAGTATTTAATGCCACTAAACTAAATGAAAAGTTAAAATAGTGAATTCTGTTATGTATACTTTACTATGATAAGTTTTGTCAGGGAAATTTTAAAATATAGACAAAAGTAGGCAGGGCAAGACAATGAACTGCTATGTATTCAGCATTCAGCTTTAATCACAATCAGCTCACGGCCAACCCATTTCGTCTAAATCCCACTTTTCCTCCTCCCAGATTATTTTGAAACAAATTCCAGACATCCTACATTTCATCTGTAAATATGTCTGGACATATTCCAAACATAAGGGCTTTTGATGGGGGGGAGCACACATAATTATCAAAAGAATATCTTTTCTAAAAGAATTAACAATAATTCCTTAATGTTCAATACACAGTGTTCATATTTCTGAATCATAACTTTAAAAAATTTAGGATCTAAAGAAAAACTCCATAACTGCAATTGCTTGAAATTTTGTACAAAGGCTTCTGATTTTTTTCCCTTTTAGTTAAAGAGATGAGGATTTCCCAGTTTGATTTTGCTGATGGCATGCTCCTGGTACTATATGCCAGTGACTCCGGTCTTCTGTTCTCCTGTAAACTGGTAGCTAGATCAAAAGATTGGATCAGATTCAATCTAAAAAAAAATTCTTTTTTTGAGGCAGGATCTCAGGACATAACTCAGGGACTTGAACTCACTATGTAGCCTAGGCTGTCCTTGAACTTACAGCAATCCTCCTGCCTCTGCTGCCTGACTGCTGGGTTTGTAGGTGTGCACTACCACTCCTGACTGTCATGTCCATTGTGTGTGTGCAGTATGTATGTGCCTATTTAAAATACAATCTTGATAAAGTTTTAAAAGGTCAGTTTACTCATCGACATAGAGACCATTCTCTGCAAGTCACTGGCCAGGAGAGCTGGGGGGTCCAGATCTAAAGGCAGAGCTGTTCCTAACCTCAAAGAGCGTGCAGGCAAATGAGTGTGAGTCAGTGTACTATGTGCTAAGAGAGAGAACACGGAAGGGCACCTCAGTCAACCTGAGAGAGGAAGGGGGTCAGGGAATCTGCACAGAATAAGTGATAGCAGCTCGTTTTTCAAATGAATTACCCAGGCCGGAAATCAGAGTTTCCCAGGACAAGGAGCAGCAGGCTGGAGGCACTCTGAGTGTGAGGAACTGCAAGGTGTCAAACATGGCGGAGGCGGAGGTGTGGGAGGAAGACATGGAGAGTGCCAGATGGAGGCTGGAAATGAAAGCAGAGGTCAGACCACAAGGGCTTGGGTGACCTGTGCTATGGTTCCTTGCCTGAAGGTGAGGGAGAAAAAGAAAATCATTTAGAACCAGAGAACAATTAGGAGCCTTCTGTACTTATCCAGTTAAGAGGTAATGAGAAAATTGGCAGTGGAGGGAGGAGAGTGGCCTGAGAATTAGTAAAGCAGAGCTAAACAGACTTGGTCGTTGAGTAGGTGTGGGAACTAAGGAGAAGGGAAGGCACCCTTGGACCACTGGATAGATGATGGCCCCGAGAGGGGTGCGTAGGAGGGATTCCTGCCATCCTTATGCAGGAGTGCCCAGTGGGCTCTGCCACTTAGGACATGGCTCTGGGCTGCAGATAAAGACTTGCGAGTGGCCAGAGAACACATGATGGCAGGAGCCATCAGAGTAGATGATCTGTAACAGGAGAGGATAAACCCTTCGAAGGGCAGAAAGCAGAGGATGCAGCCTGAGGATTACCACTATTAAAAGGCAGAGTGGAGCCGGGTGTGGTGCCTCATGCCTGCAATTCCAGCTACTTGGGAAGCTGAGTCAGGAAGATAGCAAGTTTAGGGCCAGCCTAGGCAATGGGAAGACATGGTCTCAAAGTAAAAAATAAAAAGGTCTGCGGACATGACTCAGTTCAAAGTCCTATGTTCAATCTGTAGTATGGGGGTGGGGGAGGAACAGGGTAATAAGGAAAGCCTAGGGTGGAGGCTAAGGAATAACAAAAAGATAGAAAACCAGAGAAAGACTGTTGAGCACATTTCAAGAAGGAGGGAAAAGGCTGAAATGTAGCTCGGTAGTGATGTTTTGCCTAGCATGCATGACACCTTGGGTTCCATTTTTTCCTCTGCAAAGAAAGAAGTAAATAAAACTAAGTGGGGGGGAACCAGAAGAAAAGACTCCCGTGCTACAGAAGTACTACTGTGGCTCGGCAAGCCAGTGGCAACATTTTCCTGACCAGACAGGGTGCTGGACAGAGATTTCTAAACCTGGAGAAGATTGCAATTGGCTTTGCAGAGTCTCTCCTGCAAGCAGAGCTCTCTCTTTGTAAACAGTCTCCTCTTCTTTTCAGATATCGAGTAGCATGGCCTCTTCAAATCCAGCTGCCAGAAGCCTCGCTCAGAAGGGTGCAGTTTTTATTATCTGTTTTGTTTTTTTGGTGATACTGGGGATTGAACCAGTTTTGGGCCTTGCACATACGTGCCAGGCCAGTGCCTCACCACTGAACTATACGCCCAGGAGCAGGTTTTTATTTTTGTTTTTAAGCTGAAAGAAAGTTAAGAATACTCATATTTTAATCAGAAAAGGCCAGCAGCCTTTCTGGTTGAGGCTGAAGCTGTAGCAGAAATCATGATTGGCACAAAGTTCCTGGGAAAGCAAGAAGAGATGGAAACTCGAGGAGAGGTCAGGAGAGCACCTTTTGTACTGAGATAGAAGGATAAGGATGGATTTGAACAGAGAAAGGTCTGAAGGTATGGCGTGTTTGTGTGTGTGTGTGTGTGTGTGTGTGTGTGTGTAGTATGTAGAAATGTGAAGTGGCTCCTCTTAGTATCTTCTGTTTTCTCTGCACAGCAGAAGGAATAGGAAGGCGATGGAGTGTGAGGGTCAAGGGCAAATGCGATGTGGCAGGTGTCTCTACAGGACTGCAAACAAGTACAGAGAGCCAGACAGCATGAAGCCCAGACATGTGCAGAGGCCAGCAGTGCCCAGGCAGCAGCAGTGAGCACAAAGGGAACTCACAGCACTCAACACTTTGCTTCTCCAAGAGGGACAGAAATCGGAAGGCAGCCAGGATAATGATCCTACTTGTTTCTGGCTAACATTCAGTGAAAAGGTATTTCAGGTATAATTATAACTGAAACATCAGTCATCTAATATCACTCTTCCTATTCATTTTTAGTAACTGAATATACAACTCCAAATTTGTTTCTTATTTATTTATTCTGGGTGGGAGGTAATGGGTTTCACTAAGATGGCTAGGCTGCCTTGAACTTGTGATCTTCCTGCCTCAGCCTCTCAAGTATTGAGGATTAACAGGCCAGAGTTACCATGCTGGGCTGATTCTAAATTTATATATTTTTAAAAATTAAAATATTTATTGGTATATTTTATATACAGCTCACAATCACATTCAACACTGGGAAATTTGTACCAGTATATGACACGAGTTAATTCTCATTTTTACCCATATCCTTACCTACCCTACAACCCTCTACCCCCTGTATACATATGCTTTTTCTTTTTAAATTATATTTATTCTTTCCCCTCATTATTTTCCCCTACCACATTCCCTCTGAATATTTCATATTTCACAAAATCCATCATACATTCCAGAACTCATCTAACATCTACAAGTTCTCATACCAGAGAAAAGATAGAGTATTTACATATCTGTGACCTATTTATTTCACTTATTAGTGTGTCCTCAAGGTGTGTCTATTTGAGTATAAATGATTCAAACTTGTCATTCTTTATAGCAGTATAATACCCCATTTTATTTAAAAACCACATCTTCTTTATCCAGTGACCAGCTGATGGGCATTGTGTTGTTTCCAAGATTGAGCTATCATAAACTGAGCTGCTATGAACATGGGTGCACATATGTCTCTACAATATGATTCTTTTAATTCTTTTGAGTATATTCTTAGCAGGGTCAAATGGGACCTCTAATCCTAGTTTTCTGAGTAATCTCCACACTGATCTCCACAATGGTTGTACAAGTCTACAACAACAGTGGAGAAAGGTTCCTTTCTCCCCATACCTTACCAGCATTTATTGCTGATTAATTTCACAATAGCAGCCATCCTTTGTGGAGTGAGATGAAATCTCAGTGTTGTTTTCATCTGCATCTCTCTAATGAGCAGTGATGTTGAGCATTTCTTCATATGCTTCTTGGCTGCTTTTACTTCTGCCTCTGAGAAGGGTCTGTTCATTTCAATTGCCCGTTTTTGAATTGGGTCTTTAAATTTGGGGGGACTGATTATTTTAAGTTCTTCATATAGACTAGATAGTAGCTCTTTGTCTGACAAACAGCGAGTAAAGATTTTTTCCCATGTTGTTGTTGTCTTTTAGCAGTGCCAGTGGTTTCTTTTGCTGTGCAGAAGCTTTTTAACAGGATGAGATCCCATTTATTGATTCTTTCTGCTAGTTCTCATGCTATAGAAGTTTATTCATAAAGTCTCTGCCTGAGCCAATGTCTCCAAGAGTTTTACTTAACCTGTTTTCCAGCAGGTTTAGTGTTTCTGTTCTATTTTGAAAATCTGTACTCCAAAAGGATGGAAAATATAGAAGAAATGGATAGATTCCTAGACATGTATATTCCAAAGCTGAATGAAGAGGATATTAAAATGTTAAACAACCCAATATCAAACTGTAAAATTGAAAATGTAATAAAAAAATCTACCAAGAAAAGCCCTGTCCTGATGGCTTCACTGTTGAATCTACAAAACTTTTAAAGAACAGCTAATGCCAAATTTATATTTTATAAATATAGGACCTATGTTTGGAGATCTGGACTCAGTTTAAAATTCCAAACTATTTTATTTGTTTGATAAGATTTCTTTTATTTATGAAATGTGAATGGTATCTTTGGCCTTTGTGCTTCCCTGACCTCCTCCACTATCCTTAATGGTATTAAAAGGCAGAGTAGATTTTAGGATATGGTAAGGTTAGGTCAAAGGCAAACAAGAGAAAGCAAATATTATTCCAAGTGCATTTGTTAATTTTTACATTTATTTCTCACAACCTAAAAGACATAAGCTTCAGGAAAAAAAAATAATAGAAACAACTCTATTGAGGCAATATTCTGGGACTGGAAGATCACAAAAATAATGTTTATAATTAATGCATTGCCCTATCCACAATATTTATAATGTAGAAAAAACCCCAAGAGAAATCATGTTATACTAGCACAATGGAGATTTCTACTGGTTTCTAGAATGCTGCCACTTCTGCAGGCTGGTTAACATCCAGTTTTATTCTTTTATTCTTTGCTTTGAGACTCTCATTTTTCTCTTGAGCTAAGTTTGGGAAGAGAATCCCTATCCTAGAGATAATGACTCTGTATTTCTAAAGTGCTACATCTGCTATATTTGGCATTCTTCTGGGTACTCTAAAAATGCCACCACGGAGGACAGTACAGGAAATCCACCAGAGTTGTGGCTTAAGGCTTCTGTTTCAGATATTCACATCATGTTTTCAACTCTCTGCTGTTCATGCTACCTTTGATAGATGTGGCCATGTGCACAGAGGAAAAATACTGCTATTTTTTAAATGGCTGTAATAACACTGTCTTACTGGAACCGTTCAAGACCTGTATACCAGACAGGAGATTGATTAGCGCTTGATGAATATGGGAGATTTAGAAGATAAGAAAAGGAGGTATTTTGGTAAAGAAGCAGAAGTTGGGACACAGAGGGAGGGGGCCCTTCACTGGGTGTATGCAAGCACTGTGAGCTTTGTAAGTCTGATGGAGTCTTCCAGGGGCCATGGGCTGAGACTAACAGGCATCCACCTCCATCTCTCTGTGCACAGAAGATTTAAAACCACTTGATGACTAACTCACTCCATAAAGCTCTTTGAATATCTGGGGAGCACATATATAGACAGAATACTATTATTTCAGGATAATATCATAAATGATGCCAGTGGTTTATGTTAGATCCTACATGTCCTATATCCTGCTTTCGTCAGGCTCTGGTATTTTTAGGGAGATTTCAATTATCTCATCTGGTCCTTAGCGATGAAACAATCCTCCTGAGGAAGAGAAATGCCCTTCCTGCTTTGGGAACATCCTGCCAAGTGTGGGCTGTTTCCTGCACGCCACTGTCTGCTCTGAGGCCATCAGCACCCACACAGTTATCCAGCCTTCTAGAAAACAACGAAATTCTGGTCTGCTTGGATTTCCCTAGTGAGCTGAGAGACGGCTGTCTAGAAGGCAAAGGATTTGGCCCCTGACTCATAGTGTGACTTTTCTCCACACTGATGCGCATTCTTTGGTCTTTTTAATTTCTCTGTTTCATTCATCCTACAAGACAGAAAAGGGAAGGTATCTTGAACGTTGAAAATGAATTCCAGGAAGATTAGACGAATTTACTTGGATGCACTTAAATTTCTACCCTTAACAGTTTTATTAAAAATTTCCCCCAGGGTTCTAGTCCAGCGCAAGTACACAGTCATTTTCTCACTCTGGGAAAGAATGTGAACATCATCACAATTAGGAGAGAAGGAACGCGATGAGCAGGACTCTGGGGTCTTGAACACTCGTGTACCCTCCCCAGTTGCCCGATTCACAGAGCTGTGTCTGGCTACAAAGCCTCACAAAATTGTACACCGTGGTTATTGACTTTTTTTTTTTTTTTTTTTTTTTGAGACAGGGTCTCACTTTGTAGTTCAGGCTGGCTCTGAGCTCACTATGTAGCCCAGGCAAGCCTCGAACTCAGCAATCCTCCTGCCTCTGCGTCTCGAGTGCTGGGATGACAGGCGTGAGCCACCACGCCCGGTATTGTGGTATGTGGTATTGATTGCTGGTGGGTGTGAGTCTCCACGCCCAGCATTGTATGTGGTCTCCAGGGATCGAACTCAGGACCTTGCGCTTGCGAGGCAGGCGCTGGAACCACTGAGCTAACCCTCCGGCCTGACTTTGTTTTTTTAAATACACAATAAACAATGGTAAATTATATAGAAGACCTCTACATAAAAAGACAGTTTGGACACCTCCAGTTAATGTTATAAGCCATTTACATAGACCTGATTACATAACAAATAAAACAACATATGCAAGAGACTTTTCTATTTGGTATCTATAATTTAACAATAAAGTAATTAAGAGAGCAAGAATTAGCCAGGGTTAGTGATGCTCATAATCCCAGCACTCTGTATCAGAAGTTTGAGCCTAGTTTGAGCAATTTAGTAACTTGGAGAGAAACTGTCTCAAATAAAAAATAAAGAAGGAAAGAAGGACTTAGGAGGTAGCTCAATGCAAAGACTGAGTTCAATCCTCAATTTACGAAAACAAATAGATAAAAATAAAAGTAAAAGTAAAAAAATAAATAGATCAAGCTTTGGTGTCCCGCTGCCTGGGTTCAAATTCTGGTTCTATTATGTACCCACTTTGTAACCCGGGGTATTACATTTCTATTTTGTGCCTCTGTTTCATTGTTGGTAAAATGGATATAATTATTGGGTTATTATAAGGACCACTGTAGATAATGTATGTAGACACAAAACACATAGATAAGAACTCAATAAATGTTAGGTATTATTGCACAATACAACTGGATTAGTTAATTTAGGGCCCCTAACCTCCACAGAATCCTACTCTTTCCAAAAAAAGAGGAAAAGGAAAGAGGAAGACAGGAAAAAAAGAGATTCTTTTGGTATTATCACAAGTTCGTGTAATTTTTGTGTTAATCTTCCTTCCTCTCTCCCTTTCTCCCTCTCTCCCTCTCTCTCTCTCTCTCTCTCTCGACACTTGGTAAGAGAACATAAGCTTTCAGGGAACACATGAATGTAATCCTAAAGCCACTTGAAATTTCATGAAAAACTACCATTCAGACTTTCTAAAATGCCAAATCTCAAATCCCGAGAGACAACAGAAACAGATTTTGGAAGATGGAGGCAGATGGACAAGTGGTAACTGATCATGCAGATCCAACAAAGTCAAATCTTAAAAGAGATGGCTAAGAATGAGCATCATGCTCAAAAGATGCCCAAGCTGGAAGTAAAACAGCGAGGCTGAATGGAGGTGTGTAGCTTAACTGAGAGAAGCAGGTAAAAGCTGCGAAGAAGAATTCAATTCTTAGATTCATGCACCCCAATCTCTTCAAATCCATAGTGCTTCTGCTGGGGTGGAGATGGAGTCTGAGGGTATTCAAAAGGAGGGAGAACATGATCATAGAGAGAGGTAAATGAATCATCAATAAAATAACTATAACCATCTCACCAAATAAAGGTTTCTAGACTGAAATAGTTCATTGTATGTGCAACTCAATGGATGGATATAGTCTATATCAAACCATAACATTGTGAAAGCTTAGTACACCAAAAACTTCTGGTGATTCTGAAAACTTCAGAGGAAATAAAGCAGATCACATACAAAAGATCAAGTCAGGATGTCTTCAAGAATAACACTCAAAGCATGAAACACTGTATGTAAAATTCTGAAAGTATTATTTCTAACCTAGAGATCTGTTTTCAGTCACAAAATCATGTATTACTAAGACATTTTCAGACATGGAAATGTTCAAAAATTCTATCTCCCATGCACCCTTCCTTAAGAATTCCTGGAGGCCGGGCGTGGTGGCTCACGCCTGTCATCCCAGCACTCGGGAGGCAGAGATAGGAGGATTGCTGAGTTCGAGGCTTGCCTGGACTACATAGTGAGCTCAGAGCCAGCCTGAACTACAAAGCGAGACCCTGTCTCAAAAAAAAAAAAAAAGAATTCCTGGAAAATTTTCTAATAAAGATATTAGTCTAAGAAAGAGAGATGGGAAATCCACTGTAGGAGAGAAGTAATGGAAAGCCCCAGGAAGAAGATGAAAGATGGTCCCAGGATAATGGCTGTGTATCAGAGACAGAAGGCAATGAGTTCAGACTGAAAAGAGACTTGAGACATAGCTACATATAGGAACTGTCACACCACCACTTTAACCTGAGCATCGAATGCCTGAGTGTGTGTACATGGCTTATCTTAATAACAGTCTAGAATTCCCACAGTCCTCAGCGCGTTATGCTGCCTTGAGGGATCAGTGAAGACATATTTTATTCAAAATGCAATTCTGTTTTGATCTACTCCTGAAACTCAAGGAAAGCAGTGAGTTTAGAGGAAGAAAGTAAAGCACATTCCTTTTGACCCCATTTCTGGCGATGTCATGGACACAGTTCAACAACAAATGCCCTGTCTGTGGTACACTGTTTCTGAAGACTCATGCATGAACATGGGTTCTGACTGCCCAAGGAGGGGGTCCCAGAGACAGAGCCGGGGTGATGTTCTCCGAGGGACTCCCCTCAAACAGTGACAATACTGTCATTTGTTCACACAGCTAGGGATGAACTGGCTACTCAGCTTTTCAAATCTAAACAATGAAAAGTGAGCAAATTATTTTCACGTAAGTCAGGACTGTTGCTAGCTGGGGTTGAGGGTAAGGGAAGAAGACGTCAGGAGGGGGAAAGGTGAAGGGAGTGCACAGAGGGGAACTTCTTAATCCAACCAGTGGGCACACAAGTATTAGTTTCATCAATTTATTTTTAAGCCATACACTTCATTTTATACATTGTACATTTTACACTTCATTTTAAACACTTCATTTTATACATTGTACATTTCACACACACACACACACTCACTCATATAACCTTTATATTGAGAACCACGTGGAATTGTCAGTATTCTTTGACTTTTTTAATCTAAACATATAATCTCATATATTGACCTTAAATGTTCACACTCAGCAATGTACACTGTGACCCTAAGGCAAATTAACAGCCTACGTTTCTCCACAGGCAAAATGTGGAGGAAAAAGAAATTAAACAGATTTCTATCATATTTAAATTTAATGAATTCTTGGGATTGTGCAACTGTCATACTGTATATGCAAAAACACAATATTCCTGTTTTCTAAAAAGTTAGAACATTCAAGCTTCTAACAGGGGAAGTTCTTTTGTTTCCCAGAGGAAAGATCTGTCAAATATTACATTCATATAACTATAGTTTAACATAACAAGAATAGTTTTCAGAAATCCCCAAACCTTATATTGCCCTCACTTCTGCTTTTCTTAGCAGAAATGGGAACACAGAAACTACAAGTGACAGGAAGCAATAACGGGGATGTGATTTGGGAGGGATTTAGAGTATAGAGGGGACAACTGTGTTCACTGTACTTCTCTAATCAAGGCAGAAGCATGGATGGGAAGTGTTGGTTCTCAGTAGAAGAGCTATTTTGAAACTTTTTCTCAGCATATAGATTAAGTGGTGGGGTACTTTAAATCCTCATAGACACCTGTGAAATTGTAGCATTATAACCACATGCTCTTGCCCCCCTTTAATGTAGGAGGAAACTGAGGCTTAGCAAGTGTAAGACACTATCTCAAAGTCACAGGCCAGTGAACAGGAGAGCAAAGCTTTAAGACTTACACAATTCTAATCTCAAACCCATGCTCTTGATCAGTAACCATCCCGTACTGTGTAATTTCCAGCTCTAACTCCTTGCTTCTCAAAACATTCCCTGTTCAATCTTGCCCCTTATTCTATAGCGATCTGTGACCATGACTATTTCAGATGCAGTTAGTTCTCCATCTGTACTAAGTGAATTTTGGGAAATTACTTTGGTTGGGAAGCCTAATGCTATTTTTCTCACCTGGAATAAACAGTAGTGCTTGGCAATCTGCTGGGAATACTTGAAGCTGAAAGACAAAGTATAACTTCCTGGGACAAAAAATTTACTTCAGACTCTATTTTGAGGGAGACTGTCCTTGTTTTTTTGATATGAAAAAACCACAGGTATGCTATGGTGTCTTTGGATACAAGATCTGCACTAACTTTTAAGTTAAAAAAATGAGATGCTGGGACAGAGATTTAGCTCAGTGGTTCTGGTGCCTGCCCAGCAAGTGCAAGGTCCCTGGTTCGATCCCTATTAACCACTTGCAATAATACTGAGTGGGTGACTCACACCTACCAGCAATCAGTAGCACATACCACAGTGCCAGGCGTGGTAGCTCACACCTGTAATCCCAGTACTGGGGAGGCAGAGGCAGGAGGACTGCTGGGTTCCAGGTTTGCCTGGGCTACATAGTGAGCTCAGGGCCAGCCTGAACTACAAAGGGAGACCCTGTCTCAAAAAAAAAAAAAAAGATGCTAAAGTTATTTTGCATTTACCTCAGGGTCATACCCTCTATCCTTTGGAGTGGAAGCACCTTCCTTTCTGTTTTTGGAAACACTCTGAAAATAGTGTGAGGAGTGGTCACTGGACTGTGAAAGAAGTCAGCCACATACTGCACTCTACCCAGGATAGGACCAAAGTCACAGTACAAAACAGGACCCTAATCTTGCAGCTTAAAGATACTTCCAAATACCCTTGCGAATATATATTAAAAAAGATGGAAATTTTAGAACAATGTGTGCTGAAAGTACTCTTGAAAGTCATACTAAATGGTTATCAGTGGAGCTCTTCTGGGGAATAAAATTTGAGAGACAATTTTCACTTTCTATTATTGGGTATTATTCGATTCCTGCTTCCCCCCAAAAACCTATGTATACCTTTGTAAATGAAGAAAACAACTTAAAAATTAAATAACAGTAATAACAGCAAGGTAACCTGAGAGACCTAAGACTAAAAAGGGTTCCTAGAGTTCTATGCTAGGAGCCCTCTGAGCAATTCTGTCTAAAGGTCAATCTGAAAGTTAGCAGGACACATACAGAGCTGGGACATTCAAAAGTTTACAGCAATAAGATTTACTTCTTTTCCTCAATGAATTCATTCTGTAGTAGGGAGACAGACATAGAAATAAATCACTGTAACCTATATGATTCTAATAAACATAAAAATAAACCGAGTAGATGAACCTGCTCTGCTTCAGGTACTACCTGAAGCACAAATGGATGGATGGAAAAGTGAAGACCTTCACCTGTCCTCAAGGAGATTAAGGCCCCAGTGGGAATAAATGGTACTTGGAGAACTGCTTTAAGAGTTGGAGCAGAGATGCACAGGAAGTTCCGGAAGCTAAAATGGAACTTCAAAGCCACGTGGATGTGAGGGGAAGAAGGGACACCATTAAAAATGAATACAAAGGCATGGCATGCTGAGTAGAAAATAGGAATTTTATGATTAGTGGAGGGTACTGTGGAAGGTAGAAGGAAGCAGGAGCTGAGGAGAGGTGAGAGATGAGGTAAGAGGTAGCCAAGAGTCAATCTATCAAGATTCTTGTACAGTACACACAGGATCTGAGGTTTTGGCTATAGAAGCCTCAGGGAAGTGACACTCTCAGATGTTCATTTCAGGAAGAAAATTCTCACTGAGGTCAAGAAGGCAGCAAGGCCACAATTCCAGACATACAAGCACTAATCATTTTCTCATTGTTTTTTTTTTTTTTGAGACAGGGTCTCGCTTTGTAGTTCAGGCTGGCCCTGAGCTCACTATGTAGCCCAGGCAAGCTTTGAACTCAGCAATCCTCCTGTCTCTGCCTCCCGAGTGCTGGGATTACAGGCGTGAGCCACCACACCCGGCATTTTCTCATTGTTTTCTGACAGGTTCTTACCAGCCAGACTAATAAGCCCCAATATCCTATGGTAGTCAGAGAGCACATAATATCCAGCAAGTAGGACCTATAGCCCCTTCCAGCAGGAAGCAGCTCTAGGAGGAGACCACCGCTCACCATTCCATAAAGAATGGTGGGGAGTGCCGGACGTGGTGGCTCACGCCTGTAATCCCAGCACTCGGGAGGCAGAGGCAGGAGGATTGCTGAGTTCGCGGCGGCTTGCCTGGGCACCATAGTGAGCTCAGGGCCAGCCTGAACTAAAACGCGAGACCCTGTCTCAAAAAAAAAAAAAAGAATGGTGGAGATGCTGGACATGGTGGCACATCCTGTATTCCCAGCACTCAGGAGCCTGAGGCGGGAGGATTGTTATGAGTTCAAGTCTAGTCTGCATTGCACAGTGAGATCCTATTTCAAAAAACAAAACAAACAACAAGAGTGATGGGGATTATGTCTCCCAGGAGAAAATGAGGTAGAAGTTCAGGGTTTGGGCAAACTAGACAACTAACTGGGCTGAATGTGTCAAAGGTCATACAAACCCACAGGACATACACAAAACACAAGATTCAAAATGATTCCACAACTCCTGAGCACAGATTCAAACAGTAAGCAGTATTTTCAGTCCTTCATTTGAATCTGGTGCTGCCTGCAAAACCAATCTGAACAGTGCTATTTTTCAATCCTTCATTTACATCTGAAAGAACAACAAACAAATCTTTCTACAGGGTAGTTTAAGTCTGGCACCAAGCCAAGTGGGTTTTCAATAGGACAATTGTCCCAAGTCTATTTGGCATGAGGGGGAAGCAAATTCAGTAATTTTAAATAGAAAAGACCCTCTTCCCTTATTCTTAGGACTGCAGTGAGGCTGTTCACTGGCCAGCTCTCATCCCTGAACAGGTACCTCTTTTCCTCCTTCAAATAAGGCACCTTTGCTGCCTTCAAAAAGAAATTGTAGTAAGGTCACTTATCAGACTTCAGAAAAAGAAATGAAAAGGGCTTAAGAACAAGACAGATTA
>PVIC010019416.1:0-30580 GCA_004025085.1 Thryonomys swinderianus
AGGGCTTCAGGGTCAGGAGGGTCTAGTGGGTATCAGCTCATGTGTGCATGGCTGTCCCCTGTGAAAAGCAGGCTCCTCTGACTTGCTGTAGCAACCTGACTTCTCACTCCTGGGCGCCCCCACTGGTCCACTGTGAAGGAGGGCACAAGTGCAGGTAGCCAAACCTGGGAATGTAGGCAGATGCTATAGAAAAGTGTCCTCTGGACTGACTTCTGTGCTCTAGCTGTGCCCACCTGGGGTCCCCATATCACATCACCCAGCCCCAGAATGTGGACTGCAGCCCTCCTTGTGCAAAGCATTATCATCATGGGTTTTTTTTTCATTGCTGGTGTGAAGAAACAAAACACATTGCTCTCATGCCCTGAAATTGTGCTGGACTCATTTATTGGTTCTACTGATTTTTTGTGTGTATTCTTTTTATTTTTGTTATTTTTTGAGACAGGGTCTCGCTTTGTAATTCAGGCTGGTCCTGAGCTCACTATGTAGCCCAGGGAAGCCTCAAACTCAGCAGTCCTCCTGTCTCTGCCTCCTGAGTGCTGGGATTACAGGTGTGAACCACCTTGCCTGGTATTGTGGTATGTGGTACTGATTGCTGGTGGGTGTGAGTCAACACACCCGGTATTGTATGAGGTTACCAGGGATCAAGCCAGGGACCTTGCACTTGCTAGGCAGGTGCTGGAACCACTGAGCTAAATCTCCAGCGCTAGATTGTGGTTTTTTGTGTTACCTTTTGTTGTTCATCATACAAGCATGCTGGGTTTTGTTTTGTTTTTAGCAAACCATTTATTGGTATACTTTAGCTATAGATAATGATAACATTCACCATAGGGAATTTGTACATGTACACGCTATATCTTGCTGCTTCTTTCTGCACGATGGGTTTTGTCAGATATATTTTCTGTGTCTGGAGAGTTGAGAGGGTTTCATTCTGCCATGCCTCTTATAAAACCTGAGGACCTGGAAGTGGAGACAGGGGTCTCCGTCTTGGGCTGATAGGTCTGTGCTGGGATGTCTTTCTGCTTTCTTGGAAGGACTGTGAGAAACAATGCACGCAGCCTTTCAGCAGCACCTGGTGTGGGTGGCTGTCAGTGTCTGTCCTGTGTCCCTGTGCAGCAGCTGCACGGCCCGTTCGAGACGACAGGGACAGCTGCATGGCTGCCTAGGTTTTGGAGCCAGCAGGGGCAGCCTGGTGCAGCCCAGCATCTGCTTTTGTGCCTTCAGCCACTAGATGTCAGTGGAAACCAAATAAGCTGGTGGAAGTCTGAGGGTCTGGCCAGGGTAGGCGGGCCCTTCCTCCCTGTCTCCACTGTGTATTTCCCTTAGTGTGAGTTCACCTACTTACTGCTGGCCTTGTATCATCATCTGACAGTCAGATATCAAGGCTGTACAGCTCTGAGTCGGTACAGCTGGCTGCTAGTGTAGAGGTTTGGCAGCTTGCCCATATTACCCAGAAGTGACCGTACCAGGCCAGTACGGTCACCATGAGACCTTGAGTGAGAGGTGAGAGCCTGGGAGGACCCACAAGATCTATAATAGTAAGGGCTTTCACTTCAGGGTATGGTGAGACACATTGGGAGGCCTAAGAGTAGAAAACACATCAGTGGGAAGCGGTGTAGCAGCTCAGCAGGTCGGTCCCAACATTACAATGGTGCCAATTGATGATGAGTCACAGCACTGACCTGAAGGCATCTGTCCTCGCTGTGCTGGAAATGGGGAGACACAAAAGGAAGGACAGGACATCCTGTGGCTGCAAGATGGGGAGGAATTCAAGAGAGGATACGGTAAGGAAAGAGCACTTGGCTAGAGGGAGCCTTGCCACACTGAGGCTGCGCCTCTTTCTCTAAGGCTCTAGGACCACCAGAGGGCGCTAGATCAGAAAGGATGGGCCGGTCTGGGATGGGAAAAGTTGAGAAACAACCTCCAACAATCAAAGTGGGTCACTGCCAACTTGTTCATGCTGAAAAACTACTTGGATTTTATTTGTTTGTTTGTTTTTGAGACAGGGTCTTGCTGGCCCTGAGCTCTTATGTAGCCCAGGCAAGGCTCAAACTCAGCAATCCTCCTGCCTCTGTCTCCTGAGTGCTGGGATTACAGGAATGACCCACCACACCCAGCATTGTGGTATGTGGTACTGATTGTAGGTGGGCAGGAGTCACCATGCCTGGTATTGTATGTGGCTACGGGGGATCGAACTCAGGACCTTGAGCTTGCTCGGCAGGCGCTGGAACCACTGAGCTAAATCCCACCTCCCTTTTAAAGACCTAGGGATTGAATGCAGGGGTGCCCCAGACTGAGCTACATCTCTACCCTTTTTGTCCTTTATGACAGGGTCTTGCTTCAGTGCTCTGGCTGGCCTGAATTTGTGATCTTTCTGCATCCTGCTGAGTATTTGGGATTACAGACATACACCAACACACTCAGGAAGTTTTTTGAGACTGGGTCTCAGGCTGGCCTTGAATTCACTATGTAGCCCATCAAAGTGGTCCTCCTGCCTCAGCCTCCCAAGTGCTGAGATTACAAGGATGTGCTATCATATCCAGCATTCCGTTTTTTTTTTTAAAGCAAGAAATGTCTGAAAACGTGTACAAACATTCGTATCTAGTTGTTGATGAGGAAAAAAAAGTGCTCTTTCTGAAAAAGAAACCTGTCAAAAATATGTGGTCTTTAAGGACTTGACTTCAAGTTTTTTCCTCTGAGATCTGGGGCCTGGCCAGATACCTTACACTCATGGCAGGCGGGAGCTAAGAATGCAGGTGGAGTTGGCAGAGCCCAAGAAGGTTGCGCTGAACAATGGGAGATGTGAGGGTCACAGCTTGCAGCCCATGGGGCAAAGAACAGAGCTCTAGAAAGAAGTACCAGGTTCTTAGACCCTGGCTCCTGAAAAAGAGAGCTTGGCCATGTCCCTGTCCCCTTCACAGTTGAGGCAGGGAAGGCAAGACCACAGTAGCGTCCAGGGCCAGTAAAGCTGAGATGAAGACCTTCTGGAACTTGAGCCAGATTCCGAGGGCTGGAAATCCAGCTCAGGTGTAGTGCTCTGTGGTGATGAACCTAAGGCACGCGCGTCACGGAGGGCTGTATAACTGAAAGCTCTGAAAGGTTCGCCATCACCCTGAGAGCCTAGATGCTCTCAGGTGCACACAGGCTGGCCCAGGAGCCAAGCAGTTAGTGGATGCTCCACGGACCCTTGTCCAGGAAAAGTCTAAAAGGTGTGACACTTCTGGCCTCAGCAGAAGGAGCACTGCTGCCATCCTTCGCCAAAGTGAGGATGCAAATGCTGTGGTAAGTTGATGCCCTGACTTACAAAGGTCTGTCCCAACACTCCAGAATGAGCAGTAGGGCAGGACACTAAGCCTTTCCGGGGTTTTCCCTCCTTGGACTACGGCGGTCATGGCTTGGAGAAGTCACGGAGCGCAGGTGCTGAGGGATCCTTGGGAACCCATAAACTCAGCTCGCCACTGCGGGGAGTGAGTCGGGAGCCCGGAAGCTGCTCTGTGCGCGGAGGAGAAGCAGGGGGCCAAGAGGAAGGCCACAGGACAGGGTTGGCCCCCGCGACCTCGCGTCTCCCACTGAGCCGAACCGGAAACCTTCCGTCCCGGCACCGCAGACCCCGCCCAGACAGCAGGAACTTCCGGGCGCTCTAGGACCCTCGGAGGACCAGCTCCGGGTATCCATCGGCTTGAGCGACCCGCTCCAGGGATCCACTCCGGGGCCAGTTCGGGGACCGGCTCGGGGAGGCGCTCGTCCGTGCGGAGCGAGCCCAGGGCAGCAGCCTGCTCGCGATCTTCAGGCCCGGCCCTCCGGAGCTGTCCACGGTGCTGGATGGATTCGGCGTGAGGAGACTTGAGAATGAGCAAGGAGCTCGGGGGACCCACAAGGGCCGCCGCAAGACAGAGGGGCCTCATTCCACTTCGTTGGTCAAGACTTCGGTGTGGGGAGAGTTGTAGAAGCCATGGTGGCATTGGCCTGGGCTGTGACATGTTACTGTCTGGTGGGAGGCCGGTCCACCATCTTCCTGCCAGCTTGGAAGAACCCAGTGTTTAGAAGGGAGCCGCAGGCGTGAGGGATGGGCATGTACCTCCCATAAACTGGACACAGACCCGAGAGGCGCCACTAGCGTGTCTGCCAGCATATGCGTTTCCAGCGTGAGGGAGCCTTGGTCACAGTGGGAACAACTAGACACGAGGCTACCTACCAGGTGAAGCCGAGTATCCCGTGAAAGACACTGTCAACACCTTCAACAGGCCTTTCACTTGCCAGTGAGGGAGGACTGCTTTGGGGCCAAATCTTAATTTATTTAGTGCCTCTCAAAATGCTGAAAATGCCCTCCTACATTACTATTTAAAAAATGGATTCAAAGTGATGATTAATAACTCATCTATTTCATGATTAAGTGAAGTCCAGACACTGATTCTCTTAGCCACCACCCCATACCATGTACGTTTATGTAAACATGAAAAGCCTGGATACTGGAAAAGTCTCTAAATTTAATATTGATCTTGCCCTTTGTTTATCCAGTTATAGTCAGCCTGCCCCAGACCCTGCACACCAAGCCCTCCTGATGGATTCAGCTTGACCTAACTGGAGCCATCTTGAGCCACAACCCCTGTGAATGCCCCAGAGCAATCCTATTGTTTTTCCTGCATGCTTCCCAACAAACTATAATAGACAAAATCATTGGAAGGGCATTGTTAGCTGCCAAGTAGAAACTTTAGGGGACAATTATCTCTTTTGGGTGGGTACTCTCCTTTAAATGACCACTAAACCTCCTTTCAAGTTTTTTTTTTTTCTTCTTCAGCTAAGGCCTTCCAAAAAACCCATCTTAAATCTCCAAGTTACTCTTTTATAAACTGTGCTTATTATAAGCTCTGCCTTTATCGAGCATGTGAGCAGAATGAACATGCAATGATTTTTTTTTCTGATGTTTCTCCAATACTAGCTCCTTACTTCCTTTGCTTGGGGGGAAACTGCTTTGAGAATTATCCCTAGTAAGCACCTTGCTTGTTGTAATAAACCTCTTTTCATTCTTTTTTCTCTTGGTTGTGTTTATTTGGTTTATTTTCACCAAGGGCTGAACCTACTGTCACTTGGTGACAGCCAGGGCCTGGCTTCAAGGATGCGCCTCACTTTGATATTATTGTAAACCAGGTATGCTCCAGACAGGACAACTTCTATCCTAACACACAAAGATGTCTTTTTCTGACCTACACTGTGGGGATTCACTAGTCTTGCTGTTGCCCAAGACCATACTTGTGGAAGTTACCAAGAAATCACACTCTATGTGACACAGGTTCATCTCCCTTTCCTGTCACTGAGTCCTCACATTGTAGGGTCGGGTTGTTCTGGAACACCCTGACCGAGAGTCAGTCAGCTCAGACTTCCCTTCCTTTTGTCCCTGGTGGCTGCCTCAGAAGACCTCTTTTTTGCAGGCCCTGGACTTTAAGGTTCAGTGCCTGGTAAGGCCTTTCCTTCCCTCTGGGGCCAAATGCAGATACTCTTACTAATGGTAACTTCCTGTTTTTCAAAACTCACATACACCTACTGCTTGGTCCCAAGGTACTTCTCAATGTCCTTCACTTTTGTTGTAGGCACTTAGCCTTCTGATAAGAAGGTGCAAGATACCCTCTTCTACCTTCCTGGGTTGTGAACTGAGTATTCCAGGGGCCCTTTTCATGGATGCCTGGCAGCATGCAAGGAGTTCTAAACTGGTCATCTTTTCAACTGCCACGTATTGGCAACAGGGCTGTGCCAACCCCTTTTCCAGAGTTGGAAACAGGTTCCATGAAGAACCAATGCCAGATCAGAAGCCTAGGAAGTACATCTCCTGCAATGTAGTCATTGATGGAGGAAGCATGGTGTAGTTGTAATGCCCTGCTCCAAGGACCGGTGTCCTGTTTGGCAGGACGGTGACAAAGCTGGTTAGGCAAAACATGGAAAAGAAAATATGTATGAGTCCACATATGGATACTGCCAGCTGTTCTGTGTTTTGGGGAAGGACCCAATGGATTAAAATGCTGGAGGGCCGGGGATTTAGCTCAAGTGGTACCATGCCTACCTTAGAAGCAAAAGGACCCGAGTTTGATCCCTGGTACCTCAAAAAAAAAAAATTTAAAATGCTGGAGAATCATACTAAGGTTGGTTCTTGGTAAGGAACCAAACATACCAGGGCAGACAAAAATACCATGTTGGTGGGTCGTGCCAACAAGAAAGGACACAGACTTTGCTGAGGGTTTTGCCCAGTGCAGGCGAGTGGCCTTGCCTGCTAGCAAGCTCTCCTCCATGAAGCCTCTCCTGGTATAGCTGGGGGTCTTGAGGCAGCAGCAGTGTACTTGGGCTCTCAGCAGGGTGCTCAAGGGCCACTTCTGTGACAGTCTGGACTGTGTAAACACCTTTGGATCTTCTTAGGTTACATGCCAGGTCTAGTCACTGCCAGCTGAGTCCCGTCTGGATGCCCACTGGGGGTCTCCACAGGGCCACCCCGAGTGTTACTAGGGAAAGAGTAGGTGGTGAACAGCTGCTTCTCTGAGAAATGTGCTTTCTTAGGGCTGATGACCCAAATGCAAAGCAAAGCACTGATTTCGGCAGGACTAGTAACCTCACAGCCCCCAGGATGGGGGAGGCCAGACTCGGACAGCTGAAGGGCAGCAAGGCAGCCCCAGCAGACCTGGAGGGAGGAGCTGGACCAGGGAGAATGTTGTGGTCCCCCTCCCTCCAGATTTGACACTCACGTTCCTCCCCCAGGTGAGCAGCTCTTTGCTTCAGTGGCTGAGAGTCAGAGCTACCTGCCGACTCCCAGGCAGAAGCATGGCAGACTAGAGCTGTGTGCCCTATGCAGCCTGGGACGCAGGCCCCAGCTTCCCAGAGCAGGGACCTCGGGAGCCGGGGCTTGAGAATACTGGCTGGGGATCCTCCCACATAAGCCTGCTGACCTTGCTGCCTCTCAGCCAGGAATGAGACAGCACACAGGTCTGGGGGCTGTGTGGGGAGAAATGTGCTACACTTGGGAGGTACTGGAAACCGCTGTGTGAGGGAGTCCAGCTGCCAGAGATGCCCATGGCCAGGGTGGACAGAAGTCTGCCCAGGCTGCAGATGTGGCCCAGAAGAGCCAGCCCTGTCCTCGCACACTGCTCCAGGGGGTCCCCTGGGGTCTGCAGCTTCTCTGATCTGGGCAGGCCTGACTACTCTGGCTGTCAGCATTGCTCCTGGCCTTGGGCTCCTCCCTGCAGCTTTTCCAGCTGCCAGCCACCCCGAAGACTGAAAAACCATCCGAAGTGGCCTGCGGGTATGGGAAGCAGTGCCTTGCTCAGCAGGAGCCAGGTCCTTTTCCATCCAGAGACTTTATTGGGGCCAAGGCTACTCGCGGTAGTGCACGCGCTGGTGCTGGATGAGCTGCGAACTCTGGCCGAAGGCCTTGCCGCAGGTTCCACAGGCGAAGGGCTTCTCGCCTGTGTGGGTCCGCAGGTGGCGGAAGAAGTGTGAGCGGCCGCGGAAGGCCTTGCCACAGTCGGCACACTCGTAGGGCTTCTCGCCAGTGTGGATTCGCTGGTGCTCAATGAGCACGGAGCTCCAGATGAAGGCCTTGCCGCACTGGCTGCAGGCGTAAGGCTTCTCGCCCGTGTGCAGCCGCTGGTGGCGCACCAGGTTGGAGCTCTGGCTGAAGGCCTGGCCGCACTCGCCACACTTGTAGGGCTTCTCGCCGTTGTGGATGCGCAGGTGCTGTGTGAAATGCGAGCTGTGGCTGAAGGCTCGGCCGCACTGGCCGCATTCATAGGGCTTCTCGCCTGTGTGGATCCGGTGGTGCTGGATGAAGCCGGACCAGCCACGGAAACGCTTGCCACACTCGTGGCAGGCGTAGGGCTTTTCGCCTGTGTGGATGCGTTGGTGCTTCAGAAGCAGTGAGTTGTACCTGAAGCTCTTACCGCAGTCCTCGCAGCGATGTGGCTTGGTGCCCCGCAGGTTGGCCTGGCGGGCACCACGGCCCAAGCTGTCCCCCAGCTCTACAGCCCGACCAGGGGCACCCTCGGTCCCTGGGGCTCCCTGGAGCAGCACACAACAGGTGCTCCTCTGCTGAGGGCATGGCAGGGCTCCTGGAGGCTCCAAGCTGAGATCCTGCCCAAAGCTGCTCCCACACTTGGGCCTCTGGGGGCAGCTCTGCAGGAGGCCCCTGAGTGCGTGGCCATCCGAGTCTATTTGCCCTTCTGGACCGTGGAGGTGGTGAGCCGATGCGGCCTGCTTGTGCTCCAACTTTGAGTCTGCAAGGAGAAATGGGAGAGGCAGATGGCACCCACCCCACTCCACCCCAGGTGGCACTTGAGGGACTGGGGCTATGTGACAGCAGAGCAGGGGCCAAGCCTGCCTGGGGACTTGGGCAGGAGGGGAGTGCCAGGCAATGGCTTGGATGAATGGCCCCACAGAGTGGAGAGCAACCCACCCCCATGCCCATCAGTTGGCAGCCAGAGCCTGTGTCCTGGATCCCCCTGGGCCCTGGACACAGTGGTTAGGAGACCTGTGGTGCCAGCTTAGCTGGGAGAGGGAAGTTCCAGTGTCAACACCGAGGGCAAGCAAGGACCTGGAATTTCACAGTCTCTCAAAAGTGGTCCTGCTGGCTGAGGGGCTGTGGTGCCCAGGGACCCATGCCTGCACCAGAGCTCCATGGACCTGGCCTTGGTGGCAGGTGTGCCCTGCGGCCAGAGACCAGAAGGGGCCTGGGTAGCACCAAGAGAGCCCAGAAGTGTGCAGATCTCACCTGCCCCACAGGTGCCCAGAGCCAGGCTAAGCAGCTCTGAGGAAAGCACTCAGTGCTGAGTGCAGGGCTGGGCTCCAGAGGTGCCGGGTGAGCCCAGATCACTTACCAGGCCAGGCATCCCTGCAGATTACCACTTCCTTGACGTCCTGGAGGTCTAGGTCTGATGGTGGGGAGTGCACTTCAGGACTGGAACAGGGGGACCCTGGGGACAGGGATCTGTGGCTCATGCCCCATCCTTCAGAGGATCCCTACTTTCCTCCTCTCTAGAACCAGCCCAGCTCTGCCAAGGGCTCTGGGCAAAGTCCTCAGCATGCAGCGTACCTTTTCATATGCCTGGCACCTCCGCTTGCCCCAGAATAGCAGGTCAGCTCTACTTGGCCCTGCTCTTCTGGCCTCCTTGGCCAGGAGCACTTTTTATTTTCCTCTCTGTCTCATATCAAGAGAGGCCCCCATTGGGCTGGAGATTTAGCTTAGTGGTTCCGCCACCTGCCTAACAAGCGCAAGGTCCCTGGTTCAGTCCCGGTAACCACATACAATATTTGATCTTGGGCGTGGAGACTCATGCCCACCAGCAATTAGTACCACACCCCACAATGCTGAGCATGGTGGCTCATGCCTGTAATTCCAGCACTCGGGAGGCAGAGGCAGGAGGTTTGCTGAGTTCGAGGTTTGCCTGGGCTACATAGTGAGCTCAGGGCCAGCCTGAACTACAAAGTGAGACCCTGTCTCAAAAAAAAAAAAAAAAAAAAAAAAAAAAAAAGAGGCCCCCATGAAGTCCTTCGAGGACCCAGCTTTGACAGCCCATTTTCCCCCAGGTCTTAATGCAAACAAAGACGGGGCAGCTTAGGCAGGTTCTCTGCTCACTATGTTGGTTGTTATTTTGGTGAACTCTGGCCTGGTCTCCTTCCCACCTCATCATCCCTCACACTGCCTGTGACTGGTCAGTGGGCCCTGCTGTCCTCCATTGCCCCTCTGTCAAGGTATAACTTAGTCCCAGAGGAGTGCCCTCCATGGCTAACTAGGGCTCCTGATCTGTGTATCTGCAGGGCCACAATGGTCCTGCAAGAAGAGAGGCCATGTCCTGTTTGCCCGTATACCCACCATGAGTGTGGCGGCTTTTCTGCTGAGAGGTCCAGGCTTTGCTATGGATACCAGTCTCATGCCCACAGGGACTGCTGAACATTCTTGGACATTTGGTTTTTTGTGCCCTTCAGCTGAAAGATGGCTTCTCCTCCAAGGACGCCAGGTGCCCAGCTGAAGAGGCTCCTGAAATGACTGTATGTGTGTATGTGTATGTGTGTGGAGGGCAGGCTCTGAACATTGCTGGTGCATACACAGGTCATCTAGGTAGGCCTTCCCAGAACCCCCTTCTGGTCATTACAGATTGGTCTGGAAGAAGCGAGGCTGAGGCTTCAAAAAGTCCCTGCATTGGGCCCCAACTGGTGGGAAACTTCCAGAAATGCTGGGGTCTTCTTTGTGAAGGAACAAGCTTGCAGAGGAGGCAAGCTCGGGGCTCTGGGAGGTGGTCCTGCCCTTGCTGACCAGGAATCAGCAGAGGCTGCCTGCCTATTGGGTGAGGGGCCCCTCCGGGCCTTGGCTACAATCTTCCTAACCAGCAACCACACATGCCACCCCGGACTCTACCCTTGCCCCTTCATGTTCCTGACAGGGGCACCTATCTCACCAGGCCACGGTGAGGGTGACATAAAAAGGTGCAGTACAGCAGAATTATGAGTTAGGGTGATGGAGGTTGTCTTGGAACTCTGGTCATGCAAGCTGTCCCTGATTTGGTGTCCTTTGTGTTTGGAAGAACGAACATGGAGAGGTTAAAGACGATCTCATGGGAACATCCTGTTAGAGGACTCTGCAGGTCAGGTGAACCCTTGAGGCACTCTGCAAAGACCTTCCTGTTCTACACTTACACTTGATGTTCTGTGAGGAAAGATACAACTGTTTAGTTAGCTTAGCCTCATCTCTGTACCTTGTCTGCATTCTGCAGTTTATCAGCAGCAAGGACAGAAAAGGTAGAAAGGACAGGAAGGTTAGGAACATAGAAAGAATGACCAGACAATGTTGGGACGATGCATTCCTTTGTGCACGTACACTGTATAGCCATGCTCACAATAATAAAATCTGTCTTTGGTCTGCACTAGACCTTTGGACCCTCATGCCTTGCTTTTTAGTCTTATAGTTCTCTGGATTCAAAGCACTCTGCACCTGGTCAGTAGAGACCACAGTTGGTGCCAGAAACAGGGACTGGAAAGCGAGTGGTCATCGGTACAGCTCTGAATCCTGTCTTACTCGGGGTGAGTAGAGATAACAGGGTTATAGGGCAAGCTAACAGTTGACTCACTGCAGTTTTTACTTTGCTTCATCAATTTTTAAAAGCCTGGGGAGCCTCTGTTTCTAGATCTAGAACTGAGGCTTATCTAAAAATTATCACAAAATATAACCCTTGGTTCCCAGATGAAGGAATGATAGATGAAGAAACTTGGATTAGGGCAAAGGAAATCTTACTAAGGCTTACAGACAGGGAGAATCTATTCCTGTTGATTTCTGGTCAATTGGGGTTTTAGTTTCTGTGGTTCTGACCCCCTTCCCACCTGAGGTAGAGGAAGGGAAGGAGATTAAAAAAAGAGCCACTCAGTCTCTTCACAAATACCAACTCAAATGAGAAACTTGAAACAGACAAGGGAAAGGAAAAACCTCTTGCTGGGATGGCTACCATCAGTGGTTTCCAGCATGCCTCCAGCAGACAAAAATGAAACTGAACCAGAAGAGGAGGTAAGAAAAATTATCATAAAAGAATGTTACAAAGTATACGTGTGATAGCGTTTCTGCTGGTGAAAATTCTAAGACTGAGACAGAAACATTTTGAGTCAAAGGAGGCTTCTTCTGTGTCTACTTGTTTTGCCTTCTCTGCTTTTCTCCCTGGAGAAAATGAAACCTAAATTTAAAGCCTGGATAGTGATTAAACAGAAGGCTAAGAAGGTCATGCAACAAGCTGTATCTTATGGACAGTGCTTTAGAGACAGGTTTGCACAAGCACCTCTAGATGATTACCCTATGGCTTTTCCTGTTATTCAGTCTCAGGATGATGAAGGGGCTGAGCAGGTTAGATATGAGGGTTTGGAAACGCAACAATTGTACCAAATGAGGAAAGCTGTGACTGCCTATGGCATTCAATCATTCATAACTAATGAGATGATTAATGCTTTTGCTTCTACTAATAATAATTTTCTTCCTTGTGATTGGCAAGTACTAATGAAATGCATTTTAAAACCAGGAGGATATTTACAGTGGTGCATGTGGTATAATGATCTTGCTAGGGAAAAGGCTGTTCTCCTCATGCTGGAGATTGAGCTAACATTACTTTAAAAATGTTAACTGAAAATGCTAGTGAGGACTGGCAAGCTGCTTTACTCCCATACAAAGATCAAGGCTGAGCCTCCTGGCATGTGTCCCAGATGCCAGAAAAGGGGTGGGTGCATTGAGCCAAGAAAGGCGTTCTTGAAAGTTTTCAAAATCAACAGATATACATTTATGACCTACCATTCACATATTCTGACTTAACTGCTTTGCAAAAAACTTCTGAAACCACTAAACAACATCTATTTGCAGCCAATCTTCTAACTGTTCTGGACAAAATCCAAACCACTGAATCTTACTCTTATCTAGGATATACTGTGAGCAAACAGTTAAGCCTCAAACTATGTGGTTAAAAATGGAACATTTAAAAACTTTAAATGATTTTTCAAAAGTTAATTGGTGATATTAATTGGCTTCATCCTGCTTTGGGAATTCCTCACTGTGAGATACAACATCTGCTCAATACTTTGCAGGGAGATTCAGACTTCAACAGCTCATGAACACTCTTGACTGAAGCAGTTCCAGATCTACAAAATTTTTTTCATAGAGTTGACTTTAGTTTACCTCTTAAATGTCATGTTTTACCTACAGAGAAATCACCCACTTGGCATTATAGCCCAGAAAGACAAGCCTTGGTCTGCATTAGACCTCTAGACCCGGGTTTCACTTTTCTTTCTTACAGTTCTGGATTCAAAGCACTCCATACTTGGTCAGTAGAGACCATATCAGGGTAGCGGAGCAAGCCCTGGGGATATAGGCTGGGGTCCCTGAAGAGGTCTAGAAGTCATCAGTGAGGAGAAGGGTAGCCCTACTCATAGCTTAACAGACAGCAAAATTCAAGTGGTATCTGGACTCCTTCCAGGCACCCTCCCTACCAGTCTGGCTCACTGGTACCCCAGTGGGCTAGTTGAAGAAGCCCCTTCCCAGCCCCTTTACTCAGGGATGGGTGGAGGTGTGTGTGTCTTGAGGCCACACAGCAGACAAGACAGGCTTAGGGCTTCCCTTCTGGTCTGATCCACAATGAACCCAGTGACTCTCTAGCTGTATGTGGACTCTCTGTCCTCCCGTGATGTCCATTTAAAAGGCTGTTACTGGGCTTGAAGCCCAAGGTCAATACACAGCCTGTTACAAGAGTAGCCACTCTCCATAGTTCAGCAGCCATTATCTCAGGCATAGGAACATCAGGACCTGCCAAGCAAGACCCCTAGCACAGGGCAGGCCCAGATTCTGGGCAAAGTGCTCTCTAGAACAGCAGTGCAGGCTGCTAGGACATGTCCTATTGGGACCATGAAAGCACTGAGGTCTCCTACATGACAAGGGGAACATCTCAGGACTCTTTGACTTCTGAAAGCCAGGGTGCCAGGGCTGGTATTACCTCCAAGCCTTGATTCCATCAAGTGACCAATGAGGCCACACTACTGAGATGAAACAAAGCCAGGGCTCCATCCTGGCAGGTCCCCTGGGGACCACACCCAAAACAGCCTGGCAGGAACACAGCTTCAGAGAGGAGGGCTCATTCCTGATTATAGGGGGCCACCCTACTTTCCACCTCCAGGAATGAACAGACCCAGGGCTGTCTCTTAGGAAGTGGACTTGCCACCCCCTCCCCACCAACCAGAGTCCAGGGCCAAACACCCCTGGGGCTCTGCCCAGAGACTCCAGCGTGTAATGAGCTGCACAAGTGTCTGGTGGTGCCTCTCAGGTGGTTAGGACAGTGGATCAGATGGGGATCCATGGGGTGCAGACAGAGCAAGGTGGGGGCAGTGGGCCAGGCAAGTACCGTGTGGATGCCTATGGAGATGAAGCTGTGCTGCATGATGCTGGCCTCCAGGTGTTCCAGGTGACGAGAGACTGGTAGGGAATGGGACAGGTGGGGACTCCTCAATGTCCCCTAGGGCCGCCATCGTCCCAACACCTGCTGAAAGTGTATTGCACGTGGGACCTGGGGAAAATGAAAACCAAGGCAGATTGAGGGGTGGAGATGGGGGGGGGGGCAACACTCCAACTGCCAAGCAGCCCCAGGTACCAGAAAGTTCTTCCTATCAGACAGGTAAGGATGCCAAGGGTAAGGGTAGGTGAACCCAGGGAGAGGTGTGGGGCTTATGTGGGTATAGGAGATGATTCCGAGACCTGGCATATTTATTGACTCCAATCTAGTTTGTCACCAAAGGATCCCAGATGTCCTTTCAGCCCATGGCCTCATCCATAGGGAAAAGCATGCTGATTCTTTCAGAGAAATGTGTACCACAGGTGAGGACTCCGGGGTCTAGTGGGAGTGTTAAAAGCTGTACTATGCCTGCTAGAGCATAATATTCTAGACTAAATCTTAAGGAGGGTTGTCCTGCAAACCAGGGAGGGACATTTACAGAAGGGAGAGCCTTTTTCCTCAGATCCTGAAGGACCTTCAAGCTGTAACCCCCACTTTCGGCCTGTTTACAACACTGTGAGACTCACTTTGGTCAAAGACACTTTTCCTTAATTTTGTTTGCAGAGAACAGCTTGAGTCCAGTGTGAGAAGCGGGTTTTCATTCACACCGTGGTAGAGGGAGAAAAGACAGCAGATGACGCGCACTCGGTGCGGTGGAGTCAGCACAGCACAGCACAGCACAGGTGGGAGCCAGATCCAGCGACCACAGGCTGCGGGGTAGCACTAGGTGTAAGCGCTCAACCACGACGCAGGTGGCAGCCCTCGGCTCGGCCACCACAGACCTAGGGTCCACGCGCGCCCGCCCGGCCGGCACTGCTCAACCCTCTTTTCCGCGCGGCGCCGCCCGCGGCCCTATCTCGGGGTCCGTTCGCCAGCGCGCTTCGGGCCCGTCTCAGTCCCACTGGGGCGACGACTGCGGCCCCAGACGAGGGGTCCGCAGAGACAACGTGGCCGCCGGACCGGCCTAGGCAACGGCGAGGGGCTGCGCGCGGCCGGCAGGAGAGGCCGTTCCCCAAGGAATCGCGCGGGCCGGGCGGAACCGGCACCCACTCACCTGCGGAGCGGGAGGCCGCCGCCCGCGCGCCAGCCGGAAGTGCCCCACCCGCTGGCCCGCCCAGCCTCGCGCGCTTCCGGGACGCTCTGGGCGCCGGAGTACCGCGCCTTGGTGGCCTTCTCGACCACCGGCGTTTTACCGACTAACGCGCACCGCGCAGTTCAGGTGGCGGGACTTTCTTGGGGGCGCGGCCTCGGCCTGGGAGGGGTCGATGCCCCGGAGATCTCTCTGGGAGTAGGGGTCCGAGCCGCTCCTGAATCCACCAGGGTCGGCCGGGTTCTGTCGCACAGCAAATTTGAGACAACGTAGGATCTCCGTTGGATCTGAACCGAGTGCGGGACAGCGAGCTGTAGGCGTCTCTTCTGCCCGCCTTTTTAAGTCACGCGGGGACCGGGGCACCCATCAGTTCTTTCTCTTGGGGGTTGCCCTTTCGTGCCTCACGAAGCCTGTGCGGTAGACACTAGGCTAGCTTCGGAGTCGGCAAATAGAAGTAAACACAAGAAGGAGGGGCTCGGGCCAGGATACGGCTGTTTTGCTGTGTAACCATCAAGGGAGAGCTGAGCAGCCAGTAGCCAGTTTCAGCTCCTGCTCTGCTCTTAGGGATGGGGCTGCCCCTGGAGTCAGTGGATCATAAACCCGAGGGCTGTTTCCTGGACTAAGGGAAATCTGTAGACACTAAATAAAGTTCCCAGGCGTTCATGCAAAGGTTTCCTCAGCAGGGCAGTGGGTTTCCTGAACCTTCTGGGAGGTCCCCAGGGTCTGGGGCCTTGTGTGGCGGCTTGTGTGTGTGGCGGGTCCTTAACACACACACCTGACCTCAGCTTTCCAAGATGGACATTGACCCTGGGAGACCCTGTATCTAAACTTTAGGATCTGGAGGGCTAGGTCCGGCTGCGAGCAGACTTTGGGGGAGAGAGAGGTGATTGGGAAGAAGCCAAATCCAGGAAGGGTTTGAATATTTGAGTCAGAGTTTAACACCGTATTTTCTATTTAATGGAACTGGAAAACATTTTATGCAGGACTCAAGGGTTTTTCTTAGATATTCACAGTGCTTATAAAGTTTTTCTATACTAGAGGCTTAAACATTGGTAGCCCTGAAACCCATTCAATTTATAACACTGGATGTTTTTGTTTTGAGACAGTCTATGTTGCCTAGGCTGGCTTAAACTTGTGGTGATCCTTCTGTTTCAGCTTCCCAAGTGCTGGGATCATAGACATGTAAAAAATTCTAAATTATACAAAGCATATATCCAAAAAGGACTCATAATTTATAACAAACTCTGCCAGGTGTGGTACCACATGCCTGTAATCCCAGAAATTGGGAGGCTAAAGCAGGAGGACTGAACTATAAGCAAGAGAACTTGTTTCAAAAAACAAACAGCTGAGCCCCCTATCTCAACCCAGTTACCTGGGTTTATTCTCTATATAGGAAGAGAAAAGGCTGGGTCCTTTTTTTAAAAAACATTTAAAAAAATTTTTTATTCGGCAATACCAGGGATTGAACTTAGGCTCTTGTGCCTGCAAGGTAGACATGGTACCACTGAGCTAAATCCCTTGCCCAGGGTGCTTTTGTTTTTGCATAGCTGGGGATCTGAACCCAGGATCTGCACACACCAAAAAAGTGCCCCCACTGAGCTGCACCCCAGCCCTTTTGCTGCAGTTAGAACATCTGTGCATGCTCAGTTTGCACAACAAAGAGCTGGACAGTGGTTGCCTTATAGCCTCCATGGAGAGCTTGGATTCTGATCCAGTTGCACAGGGAAATACTCGTCTGAGCGGAAGAGAGAGGGGCCTGACGTACTTTTTTTGGGAAGGGGCTGCGGCTCAAACTTAGGGCCTTGAGCCTGCTAGGTAAGTGCTGTACTACCCAGTTACACCCCTAGACCCTATGTTTTTGTTTTTTTAAACAGTCCTGATAAAAACAACAAGTCCTGTTATGTTGCCCAGACTTGCCTTGAACTCATGAACTGAAGTGATCCCTGGAATCAGCCTTCTGATGAATGTGTATTTAAAAATGAGTTTTAAGGCTGTGGGCAGTTGGGATTAGAAAAAAGCAAAATATGAGTTAAGAGACCACAGAAATGTACAGATGACCAACCTTCTAAAATCTCTGAAGTTTTCTGTGTGGTTCTCTGTACCTGTGAATCATGTTTCAGTGGCTGACTTAATTTTTTGGGTTTAACTTGGCATCTTTCACCTGGGGATGTACCGACATTGGGGTGGTTTGTTTGCTGTCAGCTCTGCCTGTATGCTGTAGGGCATTAGCAGCCCCCCAGCTCAACCCACTGGGTCCTCCTGCTTATGATAATGTTAGCCCCTCATATTGCCAAGTGTCCTCTATAGAGGAAGGGACTGGGCCTGGCAAAATATAAAGTGTAGCCGGGCATGGCAGTGCATGCTTGTAGCACTTGGGGAGGCAGACGCAGGAGACTGCGGATCAGTGGGACACAGGAAACAGGATACAAGTTGATGTTTACTCTATGAGAAAATACCATAATGGCAGCAAAAGGCAGTGTCTGCTAATGAGTACTGTGGGCAGTGTGGGGACCTGCACAGCAATCCACAGGAGCAAAGAACCATAAAGTGGCACTGATGTCAAAGACAAAAAGAATGTCCCAGTGTTGATACTCGTCAGGACTAAAGATACTATATGCTAGTAAGTTTAACAACTTTGGCAAGTTGAAAGTTTTTAGACAATTTAACTGGGAAACATCACACCAGGAAAGTTCTGCCACAACACAAGAGATTATAACTGTGTTTGTCAAAGGTTGTTCACGAAATACTTGTCACAATAACAGCAGGACACAGGTCCCATGAGAGGATATAAGGACACGCCAAGGGTTCATCTGCACTAGGAGCAAGAACCACAGGAAAGTGAAGAGGTACAGGGATGGAAACACCAGCACCCTCAATGAGACTGAGGCAACAGATAGGTGGCTGGGCCCAGAGGCACCAGGAACCCTCCACAGGTTCCAGAGCTCAGTGCAACATTGCCAACCTGGGTGTCACTACAGCACTGTTTGGTCAAGGTGAGGAAAACCTGTTTGTCCTCAGTGTACTGACCGTGCAGCTGGTGACTGAGGAGGAAACTAAGGAACAGCAAACAAGCTCTTAAGGCACCAGGTTCTAGAAGGCTCAGGCTGATGCTGAGAGCAGTAAACTAGCCTCTGCCTCCTGAGTGCTGGGACTACAGGCATGAGCCACTATGGCCAGCTGGAAAATCTCAATTATCATGATTAGCAGATGCTGTTATTGTCTAAGTAGGAATCTGAAAATCACAAACTATTGAAAATATTAGAGGTCTGCCAATGTTGTCACATAGATAAATGCACAAAAGTCGGTTGAGGCCTATCTAAAAGAATCAGAAGCAGAGACTCCAATGGAAACGCGTGCATGAGTGCTGAGAACAGCACTGTTGATAGTGACAGTAGCACAGACAAAAGTAGGCACGAAATGCAGAGTATATTCAAGAGTATGCCACTGTAGAAATGGGAAATTTGGATTCATAGGTAACATTCTTAGTGAAATGAGCCAGACACAGGACAGGTGCAGAGTCCTCTAGTGTGAGACTCTGAGAGGAGCAAATATATGGAGAGAAGAGGTAGGAAGTGGCAGACACTTGCAATACCAGCCACTTGATCGGCTGAGGCAGAAGGATTCCAAGTTCAGTGCCTGCCTAGGTAATTTAGCAGGACTGTATCTCAAGGGGCTGAGGATATAGTTTGTTGATAGAGCACTTGTCTACTATGGGCAAGGTCCTGGGTTCAATCTATAGTACTATATGAATGAATGATATTTAAAAGTGCAAAGGAAAAAGGTTTATTTTAGGTTGAGGGGCGATTGAAATAGGGTCTCGGAGCTGGGGATTTAGCTCAGTGGTTCCAGCATCTCCCTAGCAAATATAAGGACCCTGGTTTGATCCCTGGTAACCACATGAAACAATGTGGGACGTGGTGACTCACGCCCGCCAGCAATCAGTATCATGTACCACAGTGCTGGGCATGGTGGCTCACACCTGTAATTGCAGCACTCGGGAGGCAGAGACAGGAGGATTGCTGAGTTTGAGGCTTGCCTGGGCTACATAGTGAGCTCAGGGCCAGCCTGAACTACAAAGCGAGACCCTGTCTCAAAAAAAAAAAAAAAAAAGAATGAGAGAATAGGTGACCACCAGGAAAATGACACTGTGCAGAGCATGTGCTTTGGGGTCATGGAATTGGTTTTTTAATCTCTGGACACACAAGACAGACTCCACACAACCGACTTTTGTGCATTTATCTATGTGACAACATTGGCAGTCCTCTAATATTTTCAATGGTTTGTGATTTTCAGATTCCTACTTAGACAATAACAGCATCTGCTAATCATGATAATTGAGATTTTCCAGCTGGCTGTGGTGGCTCATGCCTGTAGTCCCAGCACTCAGGAGGCAGAGGCAGGAGAACTGCTGAGTTTGAGGCTTGCCTGGGCTACATAGTGAGCGCAGAGCCAACCTGAACTACAAAGCGAGACCCCTAAGCTTATGTATCTCAGTCCTGCCTCACCACATTGGCTACAGCCTTCAAGACAATGGTGATTCTAGCTGATGTGTTTTCTGCAGCTACTGAGACAATAAGGTGTTTCCTTCTCCTTGTGGGGTACTAATGTGGTTAAGTTACATCAACCTAGAGCTAACCCTGGCCTTCTAAATAAGCTGATTTAATTAGCTGTATTGTCTTTGCTATGTTCTGCTGAAAATGGTTTGCTGGTATTTTGTTTAGGACTTTCACATCTATTGGCATGAGTCACACTGAGCTGTAATTTAGACATCCAAGTTATATTTGCTCCCTAAAATAAAGGAGGTATTTTCTGTTCTCTCTTTGGTTCACATGTGCATGTATGACTGGAGCTGCTGTTTCTTAACAGACTTGTAAACTGGACTTGAAACTTTTTCAGAAAGACTAAACTATCCACTGCATCTCTGTAAGGGTCACTGGGCTCTTTAGGCTATTCCTCCCTGAGTTACTTTTCCTCCCTTCTTATGCCTGTTGCTTTATTTGCTTTTCCTCTTTTCCTCCATTATTTCATCAGAGGATGTCCATTTTAATAAGCCTTTCAATTCTTTTTAAATTTCTATTCTGTCAAACTGTATGATAGGTAATGTGAAATAGGAAGAAAATATGCAAAATGAAAAGGGAAAGGGTGGGTAGGGGAAAGTAAATGAGGAAAAAACTTGATAGTAAAATAGAAATGGAAACAAAGCTTATGTAATAGTGGGTAGGGGTTGTAGGGAGGGCAGGGGGAAGGGAAAAATGAGAATCAAGATGTATCATGTACAGATACAAGTTCTCAGTGTTAAATGTGATCATATTGTATATATAAAATGTACCAATAAAATCAATTACAAAATTTTAAAAATTTCCTCAATTGCTTCTATTCCCACTGGCTACATTCACTCTCTTTGCTAGTCTGGTCTTCTTTTGTTCTTTTCACACCTCTTAGAATCAGATATGCAGCTTGCTGGCTTACAGCTCTTCTGCAGTGGCGGAGCACACAGGCCATCTTGGCTTCTGCTGAGCCCGCAGTCCTGGTGAGTGACACCATTACTGAGCTCTGAGTTCCCTGGAAGTTTTGTTATGCTTGTCTTCAAGTCAGGTCATTCAGCTTTTCTTTTTCCTGGAAACTGAGTTTAATTTAAGCAGCAAAATACCAAATATAATCAACCTAAAAGATATAGTTTCGTGCTAGTGCTGTGATGTCACAATGGTGACCTTTGAAGAAATGGGAAATGAGCCACTTGGCACCAAAAGGACGACAGTAAGAGATGGCAGGATGGTTCTAGTTTGGTTATGTAGTTTTTTTCTTTTTTTTTTTTGAGACAGGATTTCATTTTGTACTGCAGGCTGGCCTTGAGCTCACTATGTAGCTCAGGCTGACCTCAAACTCACAGTACTCCTCCTGCCTCACTCATCCAAGTGCTGGGGTTACAGGTATGTGCCACCACACCTGGCTAGTTGTGCAGTTTCTCTCAGAACCACGAACTGTATATACATAAACACACACACACACACACGTTTTTAATTTCCTCACCCATTAAAAAAAATCCTTTTTGTTGTTTTCCATGCTTGTTCAGTTGAATTCAGCTCCAGCCTTTTATCAGAAGCATCCAAAGGTCACTGGCTTCCAGGGTGCCTTCGACACATGTGAACAAATATTTGATCTCATTAAGATGTAGCTCAGTGGTAGAGCTCCTGCCTCGCATACATGAGGCTCTGGGTTCATCCTCAGTACAGTAAAAATAAAGAAATAAAAGGAAAAAAAGTGAGAACACACAAGAAGGGTTGACATTTGTTTGTTTTTGAGATTGGGTCTTCCTGTGTAGTCTAGGGTGGCCTTGAACTAATTATGTAGCCCAGGGTAGCCTCAAGCTTGTGGCAATCCTCTTCTCTCAGCCCATTCAGTAGTGGGATTACAGGCATGCACCACTGTGCTGGCATTTGTTAAACTATTAGTATTGTACTAAGACCTCTGCATGTCAAGTTCCCGAATTCTCAGTGGCCTTACGGGACTGAGCACTGTCAGCATTTCACTTCACATCTGAGGAAACTGAGGCACAAGGCAGCTTAGTGGTTTACCTAAGATCCCACAAGTACAAAGGCAGAGGCCAAATAGGTGACTTGTAGTTGGAGGACTTATGCTCTCCACTGTCTACTTCCTCCCCAGAAAATAAAGACATTAGGTTAAATACATACCTTCTTTCCCAGTGAATGGGCAGAAGTAAGAAACCACCTAGCAGCTGCTGAAGGGCCGTGGTGCTGCCTGCTGTCTATATACTGCTACAGGTGTCCGTGTGGTCCAACAGAGGGTAGGTATTTAGCATCATGGTATTCCATGTCTGGGGCTTGTCCTGTTGGTCCTAACTGTTGAAAAGACATTTATTGTGTATAACTATACACCAGAAACATCCAAGATGTCCAGGTTTGACAATAGTTAAATTGGCTCCAAATTTTCAAATGGATTATTTTGCATACATTAAAAGGGATTTTCCTCAATGGTAATAGGAAGAAGTTATTGCAATACTATAATAATTCAATTTTAAATAAAAAACAAGTTCAGACATTCTAAGGGCATACGTGAATGCTATTTTCCCACCACATCAAGTAGCAAAGGAATTCACTTTTTTTTTTTTTTTTTTGAGACAAGGTCTCGCTTTGTAGTTCAGGCTGTCCCTGAGCTCACTATGTAGCCCAGGCAAACCTCGAATTCAGCAATCCTCCTGTCTCTGCCTCCTGAGTACTGGGTTTACAGGCATGAGCCACCACACCAGGCACTATGGTATGTGGTATTGATAGCTGGTGGGTGTGAGTCACCACACCCAGCATTATATGTGGTTACTGGGGATCGAACTCAGGACCTTGCACTTTCAAAGCAGGCGCCGGAACCACTAAGCTAAATCTCAGGCTTAGGAATCCACCTCTTGCATCTAGGACTCCTGGCTTCCTAGGCCAGCCCTTCCTAGACAACATTTAGTTTTAGAGGACTTTAAGATTTACAGAGCCTGCAAGCTCTCTGTTGCCTGAACTCTCACACGCCCTTTACAGGGTCAAGAGTTGGCAAACTATGGCTGCCACCTAGTCCTGTGAAGTTTAGTTGGCTCATAGCTTTGCTCAAGCATCCTGTGCCATCTCTAACTGCTGTTTCACCACATGGTGGAGCTAAGTCGCTCTGACAGACTGCATAGCTACAAAGCCAGGAATATTTTCTATTTGGTGCTTTTGCCAACTGCTGATCCTAAGTCCACAAGGGGCTGACCCGTGGCCTAACTGCTGTTTGGCTCATTCAGGGTACCCATATTGATGTCATAGTTTTTTGCTCAACGTTTGAAAGTAACCCTTAGAAGCATTATGTGCCCAACCCTGAAAATCATAGCATGTATCATGAGTAACCAGGAGCTGGGCCAGGCCAGGGTTCTTGAGGCATCAAGGCCACCTTACCACTAAAGGATAGTTATGTTCGATTTCAGCTATGCCAGCAATGTGGGCAATTCTTCCTAACCAGGCCCACAGATAGCAAGAGTGTATGTGCCTGTCTCCAACACCATGTGACATCTATCTGCCTTTATATAATTTTGCCTCATTCACTCTCCATATCTGAGACTATAAATTTCCGTCTTGGGGACAGCAATCTGAGGTTAGCCCCCAACAATACCTGAAAATGAAGATGGTGGGAGGTCTTCTGCTCAGAATTTGCTTCCCTGTGGAAGAGGGTGGTAGCTGAAGTCCTTTAGTGGAGGTAATGCCATTCAGGCAGCCCTATAGGTGCAGGTAGCGCCACTGAGGTCTCTCTGGCGTAGTAAGCTGACCGCAGCCTAGGGAAACCCGGCTTGAGAATATTCCAGGTTATCCTGGGGGGAAAGACCTGGCTGTGGGCAGGTGATGGGGTGGGCTCCAGGACTTTCTCCTGCAGAGTTAAATAGGCCAGAGGCTAAACTCCTCTGGTGTACTCTCATTTGGTTTGGGCATTTTCATGAATTTTATTTTCCTGTTCTGGGCTGTGTTTGTGTGTGTACAGCCCAAGGACACTGGTGCTTGTGACTTATCTGGAAAATGGAGTCAAGGGAGCAGGGATCCAAGCAGTCTATTCACAAGATAGCCACAGGCAATGTTCCAGGTCCTTATCAGCCACAAGGGGCTCCTTGGGTCACTGGCCCATGTGTGGTCAGGGAGAGGTGCACTTTGTAAGCAGAGCTGTGAGCACAGGGATTAGAGAGCTCCTGGAAGTGGGAAGGAGAGTTGCCTTGGGTCGTTCCTCAAGGATAGCAGCCTCACAACTTGTGACAGCATGAGAGCTGGTTGGGGCTGCCCTGGAGGGGTACTTAATATTATAGCCTTTAGGAAGATTCCAATGGTAATGGTAAAGACTGGACCCCGGTTTCCTAGTTTATGACTACTTGATGAACAAACTCATCTCCAGCCAGGAACCTTACTTTTAGGAAAGAGTCCCCAAAGACTAAGGTCATCATTAATTTTTGGGGTACAAACAGCTGAAAACAGGTGCCAACACTCTCCCAATAAAAAGCCTCCTGGTCAGTACTGTTTTGCAAACCAGTAACCAAGAGCAACATCCTTTCCAGATCACTCTGGGACACTGAGGACAAACACAGCCTTGTGAATTTGCTTTGGGGTAGGACAGACTTGGGGAGACAGGGAAGTGGCACTAACCTGGGTGAAAGGCCATCATGGGGCAGGGCCACTGCTATGTCTGAAGATCAAGAGAACTGAAGCTGCCAATAGTAATGCTGGTGGCACCTTGGGTTCTACTGCAGGTCTAGGGAAGGAACCTCCCATGTTGGCAGTGTTCAAGGGCATGGAGCCTTTGTCTGATGAGATGACCTGGGTGAGGCAGGCTGCCCATTTGAGATGACAGCTAGGGTACTGTGTTCGCAGTTCTGGAGACAAGGCTCGCACTCAGGGACTGGTGATCCAAGGATAGAAGGACAGAAGCCAGAGAACAAATCACAGGACAATCACCGGTCAGCTATGTAGGGATGAGTAAGAACTGGTACCACCCAGTGTCCCCTGAGCTGGCCACAGAGCGCTGTTATCCAGCTTGAGCTCCCCAGAAACTTCTCAGCTGCATGGGGCTGGCCTCAGACCCAGGGGGCTCAGGGTCCGTGGACAAGTCTCTATAGATGTGCTGGTGGAAGGCCTGATGCAGAAGCAGGAGGCACTGGGCCCTCACCAGCAGAGGACGCTACTTTTGGTGGGTGCTGCTCTGTTCCAGGGCTCGTGCCATGTGTCTCTGGTGCTAAGCCTGAGAGGCATGGAGTATCTCAGAAAATGAGCATAACTGTAATGGGTCTGGGGAGCTTCTGTGTTACCACTGTCTTCATAGAGACTTCCTGGGCTGGCTCAGTTGTCACATGCCTGACAGGTGGGTTTTTCTGGTGATGACAGAGCCAGACAGCCAGAAGCATACCTGGTACACTGGACATGAACCTTGGGGCCACCATAAATGAGAGAAGCCACAGTACATCAGCACAAACTCGGGGTGCACAGGCCACTGCCAGGTTAGTGATTCTTCCTTGGGTGGCGCTTCTAGTGCCGGATGAGACAGCAACTATAGACGAAGGTTTTTCCACACTCCTCACACTCATAGGGCTTCTCACCTGTGTGTATTTTCTGGTGTTTCAGGAGGTTGGAAACACAGTTAAAGGCCTTCCTGCACTCCCCACATTTAAAGGGCTTCTCACCAGTGTGGATTCTCTGGTGTTTAGTGACATCAGAGCTGTGCCGAAAGGTCTTCCCACACTCATCACACTTAAAGGGCTTCTCTCCTGTGTGAACTCTCTGATGGCGAATGTGATCTGTCTTGTGCTTAAATATCCGTCTGCATTCACAACACTCATAGGGTTTCTTCCTCTGAAAGGGAACAAACACAGGGACTCAAAGTCATCTTTAAAAGAGGCATCAAAGGCATCAAAGAGATGTGCCTCATCCTCAGGACTCAAAGTCAGTGCTTTGCGGTGTTTCCTGCCCCCTGCATGTCTCTTGTTTGACCTTTTCCCACCCAATGTTTTCTCTTCTTTGAGAGTGACCTCTTGTACAAGTGCTTCCTCTTTTGGGGTCTTTTTTCTGCCTGCAGACTTTTCCATCATTTATGCTGGGAGGCAAGAAGCTGAAGGCTTGAGGTCAGGGGTTTCCTGATCCCTTTGTAACTCAAATCCTGTAGAAGTGGCTCTGCTCCAGGAAGATGGCACCTGTCCTCTCACTGCTGTAAAGGAAAGATGGGAACATCACATCAAATGTGCCTTGCCAGGTTGCATGCCTCTAGACTGCCCAGAGCTACTCCTCATCTCACCCTTGCCCAGCTTCTTCATCTCAGTAAGTGATACCATTACCCACCAACTGGTTGGGGAGTTTTTTGCCAAGAGACAGGGTCTCCGCCTACGTCCAGCAGGACACCATGTGAACTGTGAACCAACAACTGCCACCTTCTTCACATTTCCAAATTGGGGCCTCTCTCACTCCTCCACTTGCCTAGATCGAGACCAGGTGGTGTACTCTGGTGTTATGGACTGTAAGAGTTGCAGCCTGGTCCTGACCTAGCTGGAACTTCCTCTTCCTGGCCCACAGCAGCAGGCAAAGCCACCATTCTTATCCCTGCTCAAGTCCTCAAAGGCTCCCTCTCATACTGACAAGCCCATTACATCCTCTCCTTTTCCTTTCCTCCTCATCCTAGCTGCCTCAGGCCCCCTCAAACACACACCATCGTTCCTACTTCCAGAAGTCTGCATGGAGCTGGCCACAGCCCTGTACTCTGATGACCTCCTATTAGCCCTACACGCTTTCTTCCTTAGCTTATTCTATTTCCTCTCTGTATTTACACAGCTAAACTTTTTTCCCCCCAGGGCAGGGGACCAAACTCAAAGGCACACTGATGAATTATATTCTTAGCCCTTTTTATTTTTTGAGACAAATTCTCACTAAATTGCCCAGGGTGGGCCTAAATTCTCTATCCAACTACCTCAGCCTGCCAAGTAGCTGGGATGACAAGGGTGTGCAGTCAAGCCTGGCTTCTCCTACCTTTTGAATAAATACGAGCCCCCCCCCCTTTTTGTTCATATGCTATCCCTCCCAGTGCTTTGTGGCAACTGCTGGAATAAGGCGGCACCTCGTGACATATTTGTTGAATGACTAAAAAATCAAAACAGTTAACTGTCATTTTAGCAGTACATTTTCTATTCCAAGCATCTGAATATCTAATGTTTATTGCCACTCCATAAAGCATGGGAGGGAGTGGCAGTCTGTCCTGCTCAGGCTAGTTTTATTGCTTTCCTGCCTGAGCTGCTGAAGTTCTTATTTGGATTTACACCCAAATCTCTACAAGTAACCTCTCCTAGGCCTCTGCTGGCTTTGTCTGAAAGTTTTCCTACACAAGTGTCTTCCTTAAGAGCTACTCATGAAGGAGGAAGACTTGGTACTTCCTGTCTGTAAGTTTATTTGATAGAATCTCAATTTCAGTATCAGTTCAAAGAAGCTAACTCCAGTGACAAATGAGAGGCAGAGCTCAGGGTTCCAGAGCAGCAGATGCATGATTTGTGTTTCATTTATTAAAAATCTTGCTCCAAGTCCTGGGGGTGTAGCTCAAAAACAGTGCATTAGGCCCTGGGTTCAATCTCTGGCACTGCAAAAATATAAATGAAGATAACTTTGCTCTATTTTTTCTGTATTGCTTTTGAGCTTCCTTGATCTACTTCTCTCTTAATGCTAACTAATAGATACCAGTGTAAGACTTTGAGAAATTTCAGGCCCTTTAAAAAACTACTGGTGAAGGAAACCCCTGAAAGACTCGGAGTCACATCTTGTCCCTCGCAGATCTGAGAACAGCAGACTGTGTCTATTACTTGAACTGTTTTTGCACATGGGTAGCAAGGAGTCCATGACGTGGGACTCCTGCTCACTCACAGGTTCAGAATTCTGTCAGCTCTCCCCCAAAACATAATGCTTTAGATAAAAGTATTCCACCTTACTATTGGCTCTTGTTCAACCAGACTGGAGTACAAGGCTGGATCTATTCTGGGCAGGAAATGGTGATGAAACATGTCTCAAGTGACACATGCTTTAGCATATATGCACTCTCAAAGCTCTACAAAGAGATGCTCGGCATAACATGACTGCACAATATACTATCTTACAAGGAGTTTGAGAATGTAACCTTTCCTAAATGAAAACATTTACACAAGCTTGATTTGGATTCAGGCCAACATATTTTCCAAGGGCTCTACCTGGAGGTAGCTTCTGGGAAGAGGTAGCTCTCAGTGGCAGGTGGGAGCCAGATCTGAAGGCAAAAGAAGGACACCTGGCCTGGGGGAGGCTGCAGGAAGAAGGCAGTATCTATGCTGGGGAGGGCAGGGGGTGCTCTGCCACCTGGGTAAAGGCTCACACAGCCACTCTTCCCGCTCTCAAGTATGGGGGATTGAACCCAGGGAACACTGGGTTTTTGTTTTTTGAGTTGCCCACCCTAAACTTGTGATCCTCCGGCCTCAGCCTTTGGAATAGCTATGATTACAGGAATGCACCTCTGCACCTGGTCCCCACTCAACTGAGGCTAGGATCTGGCTTTAGCAGAGAAGAAATAGAACCAAGAGTCATTACAAAAGGGCAGTCTACACTTGTGCCCCACCTGGTGGGCTGAGCTCTCCAAGGCAGTATGTGAAGTCACCCTAGCTCTATGTTGACTCCACTCGGAGGTACATACTGGGCCTGACACCTGCTGGCCCGGGGCCAGTGTGAAGTCCTGTGGCCTCACATGGTTGTTCCATCCACTAAGGCACTTGTCACTCCCTATGTGGCTGGCCCCTCACAGGTCAATCTCCTTATGAGGCAAAGTTCTAGAGGGTAGAATTGTCTTTGCACCCCGTGTCCCCGATCCTGTCACAAGTGGGGCTCAGGAAACACACTGTGAGATAGTCTTCTCTGCCCCACTTGAGCTGCTAGGCCTTAGGGCAGGGGCTATGCACATGGAAAAATGAAATAATTGTTGTTGTTGTTGTTGTTTTGAAACAGGCTCTCACTTTGTAGTTCAGGCTGGCCCTGAGCTCACTACGTAGCCCAGGCAAGCCTCGAACTCAGCAATCCTCCTGCCTCTCCTTCCAAGTGCTGGGATTACAGGCATGAGCCAGCACGCCTGGCACTGTGGTATGTGGTACTGTTTGCTGTTTGGTTGTGAGTCAGCACGCCCAGCATTGGGGTATGTGGTTACCGGGATTGAACTCAGGACCTTGCGCTTGCAAGGCAGGTGCTGGAACCACTGAGCTAACCCTCCGGCCCTGAAATAATTGTTTTAAATGGCGTAAACCATAATGACTGTGGTCTTGGCCTTTCACATTACAGGGCTCGAGAGGGTGCGACTAAGACAGCTCAGTTCCCGCTAGCCTAACAGCCAGGGTTTCCGCCTTGCTGTGCAACTTCACGGTGGCTCCTACACCTCTCTGGGTGAAGCTTCTGGCTCGTGGTTCGGAGTTCCTGGCATCAATCAGCAGGCCAGCCCCTTCCCTCCCCGCCCGGCCCGGCCCTAGACTCGGAAACGGGACTCTCCAGGGGTGAGTTCAGAGCAGCCACCGGCCCACGCCCAGACCCAAGACAGGTCTTCGCCCAGGTCGAGAGGGGGTGGTGAGGCGGCAGTCAGGCCTTCCGACAGCCCCGGCGCCCAGGAAGCCCGGCCCGGGGCGCTTCAGCTGGACCCACGTTTCAGAGACGCGAAGCGCTAACGAACGCAGGAGATACCTGGTGGACCAGGGGTGACTGACGCCTCCACTCCGAGGCGCAGATGCCTGGCAGAGCACCGCCAGGGCGGGACGGCAGGCTGTAGTTCGCCTGCTTCGCCGTAGCCCGCCGCTCCCGCCTCAACAGGTGCAGGCGGGACACATGGGAATACCCGCCCCTACCGGCACTGCTGCGGGAACTGCGGCTTGGCCCCATGGTGGTGCAGTGTCCGGCTCCGCCCCGATCTAGCTCCGCCCCAGCTGGCGCCCGCTCCTTCCGGCGCCGCTCTAGGAGCTGCAGCCCCTCCTCTCGGTGGTGGTTCGCCTCTACGCCAGAGCCACTCTGCTAAGCTACAGAGAAAGAACTGTCGGTCTGTCAGTAGGGTGGACAGACTGGCGGAATTCCCTTGGGGCTGCACCTCTACGTGTCCCAGGAGGGTGCCTGCTCCCGAGGTGTCGCTGTCTGCTAAGTCCCCTGTGGCGTCCTGATCTCTGTGTTTATCCTTAGAGAGCCATCAGAATCCGACGGTGCTTCGCATCTCATCTTCTTACCTTACCCACACATCTCTCTCCTGGTCTTATGGATCCATTTCCGTCTCCGCGGCCTCGAAGGGAAACTCAGTCCCCCCGCCCCCCGTTGGCACCGCCCCTCTCCTTAACTGGTGCTCTCCTTTCTTTTCCTACCTTTTCTATGCTGTGTGGATTTTTGTCTCCAGAACTGTGAGCTGAACTTCTCTTCTTCATAAAGTTCCAGCCTTAGGCATTTACATTATGGTAAAGGAAATTGCCTGATACAGAGTTTAAACACTTGAATTCTTACTTGCCACCCAACTCAGCCTACAGAGGCTGATTTCCTGAATGTTCCCATTCCTGGGTCACTTTGGCCTAGATCCTGAGATATGAGGAAAGATCTCCCATCTGCAGATGGGTGGGACTCTGAGCTAGTCACTGGAGCTCAGTAGCCCCTTCTGCACAATCCAGTACACTGATGGAGGGACAGGGCCTGCCTCTTAGTAAGCGTTCCGTGCTGAGGGAAGCCACCCTGGGAAAGCCTGCATTAATCCTTCCAAGAGCATCTGGGTCCAGTAAGGTTCACCCCTTCTCCAGCTGGATTCTCAGTTTGCTGCCTTTTTTCTCTTCTTTTTCCCCTCCCCTCCCTATTGGGGGTTGAATCCAGGGCCTTCACACTGAGCTACACCCTCAGCATTTTTCTTTCTCTTCCTCCCCTCCTTTCTTTCTTTCTTT
>PVIC010019417.1:0-30580 GCA_004025085.1 Thryonomys swinderianus
ACTTTATAACTTAGCTGCTGTGAACTGTTCTCACACTAACCAGAGACATGGAGGCACCTCTGTAGTATGTTGACCATAATTCCTTTTTCCATATTTGGTATATGCCAAGGAGCAGTATAAATAGACCAAATGATAGTTTAGTTTCTGAGTAAATTCTTCCTTGATGTTCATAGTGGCTATATTAATTTGTATTCTGATGGCGAACATATAAGGGTCCTTTCCCTCCACATTCTTGCCAACATTTTTGCCCCGTAGTACTAGAGACTGAACTAGAGTCTTTGCACTGAGCTACCTTCACAGTTTTATTTTACCTTATTTTATTTCTTGAGACAGCATCATACTAAGTCAGTGATTTGCACAGGCTGAGCTCCAACTTAGAAGAACTTGCAATCCTCCAGCCTTAGCCCCCAAAATCCTAGGATGAAAGGCATATATCATCTTCTCCAGCTAATTTGATTTGAATTTTCCTGATGAGTAAAAATGTTGAACATTTTTTCTATATAATTATTGGCCATCTGTACTCCTTATTTTGAGAAATGTTTGTTCAATCCATTTTTCATTCAGTGATTGGGTTATTTGGTTAAGTGTTGAGTTTTTTGAATTCTTTATATGTTCTGGACATTAATTTAGCAAGTAGCAAAGACTTTCTTTAGGCTGTCTTTCCATTCTGTCGTTTCCTTTGCTGTGCCAAAGCTTTTTATGTTGATCTATCCCATTTGTGAATTTTCCATGTTTCCCAAATTATTGAGTTCCTACTAAGGAAATCATTGCCTGCGTCTAGGCATTGAAGTGTTTCCCCTATGATTTCAACTAGTAGTTTCAAAGTTTCTCCTCTCACATTTAGTTTTTTGATGGATTTTTAGCTTATTTCTGTACAGGGTAAAAGATAGGAATCTAGCATCAGTCTTCCACGGGTAGATGTCCATGTATCTCAGACTCATTTATTAAAGAGGCTGGCTTCTCTCAGATGCATGCTTTGGGCACCTCCTTAGTGGCTTTTTAACCTAATGTGTAGATGCTTAGTTCCCAGGCTTACTTCTTATGGAAATGTGAAAACACAGTTTAGGAATTAATGTTCCCATACAGACATTTCATATGTACAGTGGCCTATTCCTGTCCTTTGGTAGCCTTGACCTTTCTGAGTCTTCTGGAAAAGCTGCAACACGTTAGCCCTGCAGTCCACCACAAGATTCCTGGTTCTGACCTAATTGCAGTTAAGGAATTTCTTCATCTGACCCCAGAATCTGAATGAGCGCAAATGATCATTTACCTGGGGTCTGTTTTCTAAATGTGTTAAACTCTCCCTTTTGTTTGTGTTCCCCTTTGGTCTGATCTCAGTCTTTTTGCTTCTTTCTGAGTATCTCACTGGCCACAAATTCCACAATATTTTACTCTCTCAAACTCATTATTTCTTCTTCACTTTTGAAGGATCATTTTCCTGGATACAAAATCCTAGGCTGTTGAGCTTTCCTTCGTTTATCACTCTCTCTTTTATTTATCTCTCTTACTTTTTTCTGCTCATTTTTCTTGCTTGTGTGGTTTCTCAGAGGAGAAAACATGTATAGTTACTGCTCTTGTTACTTGTAGGTGAGATTTCCTGTACTCTTTGGCACTCATGAGATTCTTTTGTCTTGCTGCAATTAAAAAATATTCCTAACTATAGATTTTTGGAGTATATGTATGTATTTTTCTCTGAGGTTGCTAGATCTTATGTTTGGTATCCATCTTTAAAATTCTATCAATTATTTTTGTTCTGTCTCTTTTTTTTCTTTAATCTCCACATCTAATTAATGCAGTACCTGCATTACATGTGCTATAATTCACTCATCATTGTCAGATACTCCTTTTAACTTAAAAGCTATTTTAAAATTTTTTCTATATTGTGAAGTCTATATTGATGTATTTTCAAATTTATCAATTTTTTTCTGTAGCCATGTCTGATTTACTGCCAAGCCAGTCAAAAACATTCCTCATTTGTGTGACATTGTACTTTAGCATTTGTTTCTGGTATTTTCTAGAAATTTTCATCTTTTTATTCACATTACTCATGCTTTTAATTTTTTCATTCATATTCTTAGAATAATAATACTTGTTCTTTTAAATTTCAATATCTTTGTCATACTAGAGCCTAATTTTGATGCTTTCTCTGCATCTTTGGCTGTGGCTTTTGCTTTTAAAATGTCCTGTATTTTCTTCTTTCTTCAAAGCCAGTGTATAGATTAGAGTTCTCTTAGTAGAGAATATAAGTACAATTAGAAAAGGGTAATTATTATAAATTTAGAGTAGATAGTGGCCCTCTGCATGCTGGAGAGACAGTAGAACCAGTAGCTATTCAGTTCAAAAAGGTGGAAAATACAGATAAAAAGGGGATCAAATACTCAGCCACAGTACAAGGTTGCACAGTCTGGAAGTTCACTCAGGAGTCCCTGGTGTGAGTCCGCATGGCAGACTGCACATCCAGTTCAGATGGCAGCAAACGATGCACCCGCCCATGCAGACGCAGCTCTTCCAAATGATGCTACCTTTTCTTTCCTCTAGATTATTCAACTCAGATTACACACCTATTGGTGCTGCCGTCCACAGCTGGGAGGGGTCTTTCCCCTTCAGTTTTCTGTCTGTTCACCACTCATCTCTAGAGATGCCCCATCCAGGTGTCCAAATCAGCAATTTCCTGATCCGTGAGGCCATGTGACCTATCAGAGCCAATGGTAACACACAGACATAATGTTCCAGGAAAAGGAATTACACAAGATAGAGAAGGCTTGTGTGCAAGCTCTTATGTTTATGCCATTGGTAGTTAGATTTCATTTACTCTTTGCTTGTGGTGTGAGAACCTAAAATCCCCTAAGTGTCCTTTGGGTTTGTCCTTTGTCTTCTGTTGTTTCAAGGGTTTCCTAGAACCTTGCACATATGGTCTGAGACTTACAGGTATTTATTGGTAGCCTCCAATAGTACATAAGAGCCCCTGTGCTGGGTAATCCATGAGGAGAAGATGAGCCTGTGTCTCTAACCCGTGAGTCTCTCAGTGTGTATAAATTTTCTTTATTTTATTTTTCCCATTTAGGTCACATTAAAAGGAAAGGACTAAGCTTCAGTATTTTCCTTTCCCCAGGTTGGTTAGTCTCTGGAAAAAAAAAATCATGTAGGCCCTGATTGAATAGCTTTATCTGAGGGCAAGGCTTTGCTGAGGAAATCAGAGAACTCGACATATTTTAAATGATTACTTACCCTCTATTTGTCAGATACGTGATGGCAGATTTGTGCTGCCTTTATTCTGAAGATATTGTGGGACCCAGAGGTAACAGGTACTTCTAGGACTTCCTGAGGCTGAGCTCCCAGGCATTCTGCTGCTCTCACTGGTACACGAACAGTAACCAGAACATAGCAAAATACTCATGAAATGTTCCTACAAGTTGTCTTCTCTGTAAACTGTGATTCTCCACAATCTTCTCTTTTCTGTCCATTTTTAGGTAGCAATAGTGTAACTGCAACTTCAATTTTCTGATGGGTCTATTGAAAAGCTGCTGGTTTTCAGTTATTTTTTAACCTTTATATTTTTATTTTTTGTGAGTATAGGAAAGACAATGTCCAAAGTGTTTACATGTTAGGCCAGAAACTGGATGCTTCATTGTAATGGTAATGTTTCTATTTTTAAGTAGACAAACAAAAAAGCACATAACAATGCTTGGATTAATCAAGGAAAACACTGACATCTATTGAGTCTTGATTGTGTGCCCATAAGGCTTTTGTTGTTGTTATTCTTTCTACTTTTTAGCTCTTTCCCAGTACTTTGAAACTCTTATCTCTTAATATTTTTAAACTCTTAAACAATGAAGATGAAATTGTTAAAGGCACAACTAGATACAGTTTTAGTAAAAGCAATCTAATGTCGATGTTTAACAAAATGATATATAAAATAAATGTTCTTAAATAGAACTGGCTACTGAGAAATTGATTCTAAGAATAAAAAGAATGAGTAGCTAACATGTCTGTTCTGATTTTTAAAAGAATAGATAGTAATTCTGAGTGTTCCTTTTACTAGTTAGAGTCAATCTTGCCATTCACATTTTTCTCAGTCATTGCTGCAGCCTTACAGCTTTGCTTGGGGCCCTGGTCTCCTCCGTTATAATAAAAATTAACAGGAGAAGAAGAAGCACAAAGAAAAGAATAAGAAAAAAGAAAGAAAAATGGAAAAACTTCAATGTATTGCTAAAGTTATCTCAAGTAACAATAAATACATATATTTTGCTGGCAATACAATTAACTGTTGTCAAAAGATAGAGAGAAGGAGTACAGGTTTAACAACAGTAACAGTAACACTATCTACTACCTAAAGAGACTCAGTCAAGTTTCCGGGGCTCGTGTAGACAGAAAGTAGAGAGTTGGAAAAAACATATTTGTTGCCAACGGAAAGCAAAAACTTGGAGGAGTAGCTGTACTTATACCAGAATAAGCAAATTTTAGGTAAAATTTTTGAAAAAATTGAAGATAGCATTATATAATGCTAAAATTTATCTGGAAACTATAATAATTACAAATTCATGCTACCCAACACCTGAACATCTAAATATTTAAGGTAAATATTATCAGCTTTGAAGGGAGGGATAGTTGGGAACTCCCATACCCCATTTCCATAATGGCAAGATTATTCAGACATAACAAAGATAAGACAATACTGCACTTTAGTTATACTTTAGGTTAAATATACTTAAGCTACATACACAGAACATTCCATGCCACAACAATGGAATTAACATGGTTTTCAAGAATACATGAAAACTTATGAAGAATAAATCATATATAAAATCATAAAATAACTTTCACAAATTTAACAATAGTAAAAGAATTTTAAGCACCTTTACAACCTCTGTTGTATGGAATAAGAAATTAATAAGAGAAAGAAGACTGGAAAATTGACAGACTTTATGAAAATTAAACAATACCCTCTCAAGCAAATAGATCAAAGAAGAAATTAAGAAGTAAACAAAAATATATCTTGAGATAAAAAAGTGAAAAGAACACAGCAAGATCTATGGAATGCAGCAGGAGTTTCAAAAGAGAAGTTTAAAATGATAAATGTGATCATTAAGAAAGATGTCAAAGAAACAATCTAATATTACTTTTCATGGAACTAGAAATAACAACAACAAAAAAGTTCAGTGAAGCCCCAGATTCATGAAAGGAAGAAAATAATGATCAGAGAAGAATAAAGGAAACTCTTGCTAAAAAAAAAAAGTAAAAACAAAAATAGGAAGAGTAAACATTTTTGAAAAAGCTAAAATAAAACATTTAAAAAGCTTTAGCTAGACTATGAAAAACAGAAATACTCAAGGAAATAAAATTAGAAATTAAAAATGAAACATTTTAGCTAATACACTAGAAACCATTGCAATATAAGAGGCTATTATGAAAAATTATTACTTTAATAATTTGAATAACCTGGAGGCCAATGGATAATCTAGGAATATTCAATGCACCAGGCTGAATATAAAGAAATAGAAAATTTGAAATATTAATAACAAAAAAGATTGAATCAGTAATTTAAAATACCCTCAACAGCAACAGCAAAGAAAAAAAATTCAAACCCTGATGGCTGCTGTAATGGCTTATATCTAGATGTCCCCAAAGAGTCATGTGCTCATAAGCAGGGCTTTTTAGAAGTTGGCTGTATCATGAAGGTGTGATGCTGGATTAGAGTGTGTGGTGTGTGATGCTGCTATTAAAGGCGTGTGATAACTAAACCAGTTTAGCATAGCTCTGGGTGTGGATAAGGAAGCCCCACCCAGGCTTGGGTGGAACCAATCAACAGGAACTGATTGGTGGGTGGAACCAATCAACAGGATCCTGGAGGAAATAGCGACAGAAAGAAGGCTTACCGCCGCTCCTTGCTGGTTCTTGTGTGCCATAACATGAGCTGCTTCTCCTCTCATATGACTCTACCATGCCACCTGTCCTCGAGCTGGCCAGCCAGAAGCCTCTACAACTTGTGAGCTGAAACAAACCTCTCCCCCTTTAATTCTGGTTGTCAGGAATTTTGTCTCAGCAACGAAAAAGTAGCTAAGACAGTTACTTTTGCCAATTCCACCAAACACTTAAAATATAATACAAATTCTTTTCAAAATCAAGACATAAGGAGCATTTTCAAACTCCTTTTCTAAGTCCAGCGAAGTCCTGATGCCAAAGTTAGGAAAGTACTTCAGGAAGGGGTCCCCAGCCACTGACCATGGCCACATACCTTGGGTAGTTAGGAAGAGCTGCAGAGCGGGACCCGAGCAGCAAGCAAGTTAGCGAAGCTACATCTCTGCTTACAGTAAACGCCCATTCCTTGCATACCAGCTCTTCTTCATGCGCCACCGGATAAGCAAGCATTAGATTCTTACAGGACCACACATGCGTCTGTGGACTGCGCATGTGCAGGCTTTAAGCTGTGCACTTCCTAGGAAAATCTAATGCCTGAGGATCTGAGGTGAAGCTCAGGCAGTGATGCCAGCAGTGGGGCTGACAGCAAATCCAGATGAAGATTAGCAGGGAATCTCGACTGCAGAGAGATTATCATAAACCAACTGCTTATAGGTTCCTATCAAAACCCTAACAGGGAGAAGGAAGAGGCCGGACTCGGAAGCAAGGGATTTGATGTATTTCAAATACCAGCTGGGAGTGGAGTTTAAGTCAAAATTTGACATGCATTTTGGTCCGCCTGTGGACCCCCATTATTTTTTATTGCTTCCTTCTGTACCTCATTCCCCTACTACACATTTGTCCCAGTCATAGTTTTGGAAAACCAACAAGTTAAACCTAGCCAAAAGGAGAAAATATGTGTCACTCAAGAGCTTCTTTGAAAAAGAGGAAAGAGCAAATGATGATACAGCAGAAGGCTCTAAAATTGCCTACAAAAAGCAACCTTCCGATAAAAGAAACTTTTAAGAATTAACACATATTACAGGTTCATCGCTACAGGGATTCACACTGATTCACAATGCATTGTTTAATACGTTGTGACCCGCTGTCCAAGAGGCACATGAAACCTTCACGACTTCTTTGCCTCCTGAAGAAATAGAAGCTTTTAGAATTTTTGAAAAAATAAAACTCATGAAGAGGAAGAACAGCGGCAGTGACTGAAGGTCATCATGTCCTCAGATGCAAGTGCATCAAGAGCGTCACCCCTGTGGCTAGCCGCACTGCTGAGGCTGAGGAGCCCTCTCCTTTTGGGTGAAGAGTGGCCCTGCCCTTTGCCAGGTACATTGAATATGAACTTTTTGGAGAAGCTGCAATTCAAAAGGTGGCAGATGTTTTTCTTTCAACCAGTATCATAAATAGATGAATTAAGAAAATAGAGAAGAAGGCCCAAGATTTAGCTCAAGGGCACTGTGCCTGCCTCCCGAGAGCAAGGTACTAATTTTGATCCCAGAACTGATTCTTTCACTGGTTGTGTCAAAGAAGTTGCTTCTGAACATGAGTCTATGCGCTGCATCATTTAGAGAGAAATTCTGACCAACTTTAAAAAGTCACCTGGATGGGCCAGGGATGCAGCTCAGTGGTCTCAATACCCACCTTGCAAGTACAAGGTGCCAAGTTTGAATCCTATTAGAAACACACACACACACACACACACACACACACACACACACACACACACCAAGAACAAAAAGCCACATGGACTTCACATCATTTTACAGAATGTTATTAGAATTATCAGCCTCATCGAAGTAGGTACTCTTAGCACATATTTCTTTATACAGCTCTATGAAGTACTGGGCACAGAGGACACACATTTTCTCTTACGCACAGAAGCAAGAAGCTTTTCCTAGAGGGTATCACTGACCCCTGTTTTTGAGTCATCAGAGCTGCTCCACGGATTTTGACATATCCGACCTGTTCAGTGAACTCAATCTGTCACTTTGGAGGATGATGACAAACCTGTTGAAGTTTGCTTACAGAGTGGCTGCTTTGAAAATCACAATGGAATTATAGGAGGATGTGTGGCATGAGTGAACTTTGAGATTTTTGAAAAGGTTCAAACATTAGCAGAGATTTTGAAAGAGATTGATCCAGGACTTTCTTTCTGTAAGCTGGTACATGATCACCTACGGGAGCATTCAAAAGAGCTTAATTATTTCCCAACCACAAAAAATATTTGAACAGGGAAGAAATAGACCCACAGCCCATCGATGAAGAGGCCAGATGAATCATCTGTGCTTATGTTAGAAACAGTGCTTGAAATCATAAACGATGGTGTCATTAAAAGTATACCTTAGTTACTTCTCACTTTGCTGAGCCAAAATATGACATTCAAAGTTACAGAACTTACACTGTGTAGGTTTCACTCTACAATCAGGTGACTCCAAAATCAAATAGCATGGCAGAAAGGCAACAGGCAGGGAAGCTCATGGTGGGAAGAAGGCATCAAAGCAGTGAAGTGATGAAGAAGCAGAAAGCGACACCAGCAGCCCTCTTTCTGGCCCTTATAATTTCTCCAGACTTCATGTCCTAAGGATAGGTAGGACTCACACTTTGGGTGGGCCCTTCCCTTGTGCACTTTCAGAGTCCTCCCGAGCCAATCAGTGGGCCAATTTAGTAATCATACATCCTCGCTTTACCATCACATATTTAACCCAGTATCACACACCGTAGATCCAGCCACCCCTGAAAAGCTCCGCCTAGGGCCACATAAGGCTTTGGGGAGACATCTAGACCCAAGATGGAATAGTGAGACAACTCTAATCTCCATATATTCTGGGTTAAATTCAAGGTAGAATATGCTGAGACTGCCATAAGTGCCCTGAAAATCCTGCTTGTGTTTACATTATCCTTGAAGCAGGGTTTTCTGCTAAGTCAATAACCAAGATGAGATTACATGGAAGGCAGGGCACAGGTCACATACTTCAGATGTCACTATCTCCTTTCACACCAGAAGAGACTATGTGCTTTCACAGAAAGAAACTAAGGACTTCCACTGATTCTGCCTGATGGTGAACTGCATAATTATTTTATTATACATTACAGAGTAAAAATTATAGAAATAAAATGAGTAATAAATATAATGTGCTTGAATCAGATGGCCCTCCCCTTGCATTCTTCAGTTAATTACCTTCCAGAAAACTAGTCATTGTTCCAAAAAGTTTGTGAGCCACTGATTTATATTACTTTGAAAAATCTAGAAGGTACTCAGTTTCTTTTAGCATCCTTCTTCACATAGAATTTTAATAAGACCTTGAATGTTTGTAAACACTGAGAAAATTATAATTTAATACAACTCTTTGAGGGATAGGTTATTTCCAGTAAAAAATCCCTACCCCCCAAAATAGGACAGATATTGCTTTTGAGGTTCACAGATGTGTGTGCCCACTTTTAATATGAATTCAAACTTATCTCATCTGAATATGCAGTTTCATAAAGATATCAGGAAAGACAACAATGAATTATTTTCTAACAAATTACCATCTAATGAGAATTAGTTAAACATGTTCCAAAAATAGGCTATGGGCCTGGGGATTTAGCTCAAGTGGCACCACTTCAACCTTGGATGCACAAGGGCCCAAGTTCGATCCCCGCTACCACCAAAAAAAAAAAAAAAAAGTTTAGTTATTTAGTAGAAGGCCAATGGATATCATAGTGGAAAGTACCCTAGGGAAAAATTCTGGCTTGGAATTGTACCACTTCTAAAAATGGTACAGGTTATACATTCATTTTTCCTGAAATTTTCAAATAAGCAAAATAATTTTAATAGAGTACAGATGGGAAATAAAAATTTTCAATGGCGTTTTTATTTAATGCAATTGACAGAAATGAATTTAGTAAATCTCCCAGTATTACTTTTAGTGTAGGTCCCTGAGAGTGAAGTTCCTTGCTGGAAATCTTAAGAAGGCTTTCACTGGCAAGATACCCCAGACCAGAGCTTCCAACCTGACTTCAGGTGTCCTGACAGTTCTTTGATATGAACACAAACCCTGTATCAACTGTTACTATCATGCTATAATAACCACTGCGACAGGACTAAAGATGGAGATGAAAGATCTATTTTTAAAATTTAAAACAATAGTTTTGTGAAACCCATCTTAAGAACTCAATCAGATATATTATAAAATTTTGCCTACTGTTTAGAATTCTCTTTGAAATAGCCAAATGTATATTAATATCTTAAATATTCAATTGCAAAACAAACTATGGAACTTTTAAGCTCATTAGTCTCCAAACCTATTTGACCACAATATCTTTTAACAGTTTATGGACCGGAGATTTAGCTCAGTGGTTCTGGCACTTGCCTTGCAAACGCCAGGTCCTGAGTTCAATCCTCGGTAACCACATACAGTGCTGGGCATGGTGACTCACACCCACCAGCCATCAATACCACATACCACAGTGCCAGGGATGGTGGCCCATGCCTGTAATCCCAGCACTCGGGAGGCAGAGACAGGAGGATTGCTGAGTTTGAGGCTTGCCTGGGCTACATAGTGAGTTTAGGGCCAGCCTGAACTATAAAGTGAGACCCTGTCTTTAAAACTTTTAACAGTTTAAATCGTTAATTTACTCTGATAAAAAAGTAACAATCAATTCTTTATTCCTTATGCAGGAGCACAGAATAAATGCAATACAGGATAGGCTTAAACTCATAAAATAGTTTTCTACTGGAATTACCTCCATTTGGAAGAAATGAACTAGTAACATTAAATTGCATGACTTTAATAAATATAATGATTCTCAATTTAGAATCTTAATTTGTGTTTTCAGTATTTTGTTTCACTAAGACATTTTCATATGAAGTTATTTAGAATTCCCTGCGGACTGGAGATTTAGCTCAGTGGTTCCGGCGCCTGTCTCGCAAGCGCAAGATCCTGAGTTCGATCCCGGTGACCACATACAATGCTGGGCCTAGTGACTCACGCCCACCAGCAATCAATACCACATACCACAGTGCCGGGCGTGGTGGCTCATGCTTATAATCCTAGCGCTTGGGAGGCAGAGACAGGAGGATTGCCGAGTTTGAGGCTTGTCTGGGCTCCATAGTGAGCTGAGGACCAACCTGAACTACAAAGTGAGACCGTCTCAAAAAAAAGTAATAATAATAATAATAATTCTCTGTTCCGCAATTGTAGAAATTTGGACTGCACAGTTGTTGGAAGAAATTGAATCATGTATAAATAGAAGATGAGATAAGCTTGCTTTTTTCTTAATATATGACAGATAAAGACCTAGAATAAAAAAATAATAGATTTAATAAGTAACATGGAGGTATAAATTGTGTGTCAACATGATATTAATAGCTTCTTCTGTATAACTCCATTTATAAAAGGTATCACAACACAAAAGTAGCCACTAACATTAGTCCAAGGAAGAAGTCATGGTACATAATTGAATCTGACTTCCCAATTTACTGAGCTGTCCTAGAAAGGAAAACCTGTGCTTTTCTCATTTCTTTCTAGCATTGTTTTTGATATGCCATATATATTTATAGTGCCTTTTAAAAATAATACTTATTTCTAAGAAAATCCAGTCTTAAAAATTATGCTAGATTTCCTTGTCCATAGAAGTTATTAGTAGAAAGGTCTCAATAGTTACACTGAAAGAATTTACATCAGCAACCATCACCCAGGGCTCCTTTTTAAAGCAACTTAAAACAAACATAAGGAGAATGGGAAAATATGAGAATCAGGATATATTTTGTATAGGTAAAATCCTCAATGTTGAATGTGATCGTGATGTGTATAAAATATGTACCAAACGACTCAATAAAGGAAAAAAAAAGAAAGTTGTTGTAATGGGAAAACACCCAGAGGGGCACACACACAAAACAAACACAAGAACATATAAGCAATTGTTTATCTTTGTTTACCTGACAGTGCAGGAGAGTTTATCAATTTCTTGAGGGCTTTGAAATCACAAAGCACAAAAATCACACCAAAACAAATTATAGTGGAGCCTCAGTTCGCAAACTTAATCTGTCTCGTGATTCTGAGGAAGATAGCCATATATCTGTTTGTTTGTGCAGGGAGGATGGCTGTGGTCACATCTGCGGTCACATCTGATGTAGAGTCTGTCAGCAGAAGTAAAATTTTGCCAAATGCTTTTCTTTGCATGAATTGTTCATGAGCAGAACCATTTGTGAACCAAGATATCTCTGTAAATCTTTATCTTGCTAGGAGATAACTATTTTTCCTGTGATTATCTTAAAGAAATCTGGGGCCCTGCAGTATATTAGTAAACAAAGTGAAAAGAATGCTGAAAAAAATCAAGACACAATTTTAAGTCTATGAAGAAATGCAAAAAACATGGGACAATTTCTTTTTCGTACTGAGACTGTTAAGTTTATATATATCCATATACAAGGGAAAATAAAACCTTATACTGTTTGTCCATTTTTAGAATTAATCTTATTCTTGCCATTTGTAAATAATTATGAGGCATTTTTATTTCTACTCACATCTCTCTTCAACCACCAATGGTATTTTTATTTTGATTACATGAATAGTGTAATGTTTTAATTGAACTTGATTGTCTGCTTTAGTAGATGATAACACTCCTGGAAAGGTGATTGGATTGTGAGAACGCTGGTGCCACCAGTGGGTTTGTCTAGAGGAACTGATAGCTAAATGGCTGAGTAGGAGGTAGGGCCTACTTGACTGAAGTGAGTCATGAGGGGATGGCCTTGGGCACTGCCTGGTCTCGAAGCACTTACTCACGACTCCTGCCCTCCCCTCTGTTCTGGCCACCATGATTTCAGGAGTTTTGTCATGTGCTTCTGACCTGATATTTCTGCCTTGGAACCAGACAGCCATGGACTGAAACTTCAGAATCCATGAGCCAAGTTAATATCTTCTTTAGTTACAAGTGTCAACTATTTTGTCCTAGAATGGAAATGGTTATCACTATATTGAATATCATAGATAGCAGGTTTAAAATATTTGCCTTCTTAAACATCTGCTATTTCTTTGTGGTGGAAATATTAAAAATATATTCTAACCATTTAGAAATAAAAAGTATTTCAATATCTATGAACAAAGTATTCTGAAGGTTTAACATTTTATTACTTATAAATTCAGAATGATTCACTATACATGTTTTAAATATCAGGATAACAGACACTAAGGGACACTATAAATCACAGAATCATCAATACAATTGTAATTGGGGACCTCAGTATCTGTCAAAAATGGACAAGTCAACTAGACAAAAAAAATCAACCAATAAAGATCAGACTAAACCTTGTATCAAGTGAACATAATAGATATCTATAGAGTATTTTTTCTAAAAACAAAAGCTACAAATTTTCAGTACCACATAGGAATTTCTTCAAAAATAAGTCACAATACTAGGGCAATAAATAGTGTTTAATTAATTGCAAAAGAATCAAAATCTTCCCATGCATATTATCAGACTGTAGTACAATGAAACTAGAAATCAGTGACCAAAAAACCCACATAAATTTGCAAACACATAGAAATTGAATAATATCCTTTTGAATAACCAATGGGTAACAGATGAAGTTAAAGAAGAAATCAGTTTCTGGAACCTATGGCACCCAGTGAAAGCAATCCTAACAGGAAAGTTCATAGCAGTGAATTCCCATGTCAGAAAAACAGAATGAGCTCAAATAGATAATCTAATGGCATATCTTAAGGTCTTAGAAAAACATTAACAAGCCCATAATATGAGGAAGGAAATTATAGATATCACAGATGAAACTGAGACAAAAAGGAAAAAAAAAGAACTACAAAGGAATCAATGAATTGATGAGTTGCTTATTTGAAATATTAAACAAAATAGACAAGCTTAGCTAATCTTACCAAAAAAGAAAGAAAAGACACAAATTCCAGCAATGAAAAATGAAACAGTGAAATCACAATGGATTCTACTGAAATTCCGAATATTATTGGTAATTATTTTGAGAATTTGTATTCTTATAAAAAGGAAAATTCAGAGAAAATGGATAAATTCCTAGACACATATGAATTGCCAAAGTTGAAGCAATATATAAAAATCCAGAATAAGCCAATAACAGTCAGTGAAACTGAAGAAGAAGAAGAAGAAGAAGAAGAAGAAGAAGAAGAAGAAGAAGAAGAAGAAGAAGAAGAAGAAGAAGAAGAAGAAGAAGAAGAAGAAGAAGAAGAAGAAGAAGAAGAAGGAGAAGAAGAAGAAGAAAAACACTACCAAATAAAAAAAAAGAAAGCCTAGGTCCTGATGGATTTACTGCCAAGTTTTATAAAAACTTTAAAGAAAATCTAATGCCACTATTCTTCAAGCTTTTTAGTGAAATAGACAGGGAGCAGTACTTCCAAAGTGATTTCTTGAAACAAGCATTACCCTGATTCTAAAACCACAAAAGAACTCCAACTAGAAAGCGAACAACAACAACAAGAACTGTAATGAACACAAGTACAAAAATCCCAACAAGATACTGGAAAAAGAACAGTAAACCATTATCAAGAAGCTCACACATCCTGAGCAAGTATGATTCATTCTAGAGATGCGGGAGTGGGTCAACACATGCAGTTGAATAAATGTTACACTCCACTCAAACAGAAAAGAGGGAAAAAACTATCTTAGTAAATGCAGAAAAAGCATTTGACAAAATCAAACACCCTTTCAAAAGCCAAGAAAATAGTAATGGAAACTTTTATCTCAACCTGATAGACGTCATCTATGACAAACCTTTGTTCAACATCATACTAAAGAGAGAAAAGCTGAAAAGTTTCCTTCTGTGATCAGAAACAAGACAACAGTGTCCACTATCACCAGTTCTGTTTAATACAGTTTTTGAAACATTACTTAGAGCAATAAGACAAGAGAAAAAAGAAAAGGAATATGGACAGGTAAACAAGGAGTTAAATTACCATTATTTATGATGACATGATACTCTGAATATAAAAAAAAACTCTGAAAACCCCACCAAGAGATTCCTAGAACTAATATCCAAATTTGGCAAGGTAACAGAATACAAATTCAACACTCCAAAATTAACAGTGTTCCCCTATATCAATAACAAACTCACTGAGCGGGAAATTAAGGAAACAATAACTTACACAATAGCTTCAAACATGGCTTTGCACATATGTCAAAAATTCTGTTAGGTATATATCCAAGAATGGGCACTCTGGGTTATGAGAAAATACACAATAAGTATTTCCAAGTGATTATTCCAATTTCTCTTCTCCAAAGTGCTATGTTTGGAATCTGAAATGTCCCCCAAAAGCCCATATGTTAAAGCCTGGTATCGAGGGAGGTGCATTTGGAGGTATGGGGAGAGATGTGCCTGGGTCATTAGAGATGTGCCTTCAGTGGAATGCCAGGACCCTGACCTCTTCTGGTTTGTTTCTTTGGCTTCCTGGCAATGGGGTGATCATTTTGCTCCACTTGATATGCATATGCTTGCATCCACTTATGCATATGCATCCTCTTGATATGTTACTATGTCTCAGGCCCAAAATGATAAGGCCAACCACCCATGGAGTAGAGCTTCCAAAACTGTAAGCCAAATGGTTCTTTTGCTTTAGACATTGGTCATCTCACATATATCTTAGAGCAACAGATGGCTGACAAATACACAGGTAATTATTTTAATTTTCCTTCCCTCCAGGTATACATGAAAGTTCCAGTTAGTCTTCATTCTTTTATTCATTAGGTTTCCAGTATATTTATGAGCAGTTTCTCATTATTTAATAGATGCTCTAGGAAAAGTTAAAAAAGATTGCTGGTATTTATTTACTTGCATATTAAATATGTGCAATATATTATACTATAACTTTATTACTTCAATAGAAAGTGTATGTGTGTGTGCGTGTGTGTGTGTGTGTGTATAGAACAATAACATTTTCTTGCTTTAGGTTCCTGGTAGTGCAGTGACAAAATAGTACATGTTTATTTAACATGGATTAGAGCAGAAGTGAAGTGGCAAAAAGATTGTATCTCCTCTCTTCAATTTCATAGCAATTCAAAATACACATTTAATTCTGCATGCTTTAGACCTCAAAGTCATTACTGAATGCACAAAGAGCTAAAATAATTTGAGAAAGTAAACTTAAAATGGAAATAGGGCAACAAACCTCCGCATTCAGGATAACACTATTTTCCAAAGTTTTATTTTATACATATGGGCGTGAAAATATGTTAGTCTTGATCATGTAATATGTATTTTAATTTAATCCTGTTATCTATACTATGCATCCAAACAGACATAGTTCTGAAAACTAATTCTAAGAAAAAATCTTGAAAGAGTAGAACTGAATTAATTATGTATGCAGTTCTTTACACAATATTCATTATTATAAAATAGCTTTAATAAAAATCTCTTGCATATAATAAATAGGTACCAGGCATCTTCATGTTTACAATTCCCAGTGGTCAGAGTTTTGGTCATCTGGAATAAAAGAACCATGAGTGTTCAAATATAGTTTCTAATTTTAAACACTGTTACACATAAGGTTATGTAGAGCTTCAGAAATACAATATTTTTATCATCATCATTTTTCATAAACACCTCTAAATCTTGAAACCAAATTTTATGATCCTATCTCAAGTTCAAATATGAGTTTTATCACTTCCCCATTTGAAGATTATACTTTCAAATATATGGCCTCAAATGTTTTATAAGTTTTTATAATTGTTTGCATGATTTGCGGGCTTAGTTACTATACCCATAGACTTGGGCAAGCTAGTCATGAACTCTGACACAGATCTACACACCTGCCTTTTTGTTTTAGAGGTACCAGTTTCTTTTTTATTTGTTTGATATTTATTTACTTGTTACTGAGATAGCATCAATGCAACTCAAACTTGAGATCCTCCTGGCTCAGCTTCCTAGGTAGCTGGGATAAGAAGCATGCACCACCACCCCAGTTTAAGAACCCCTAAAGACTTATGCTTGACTTATCCTTTCCGCATATTTTCCAGAAGTCTACCTTTCCCCTTTATTTTCACTTTTAAACTGTTCCTAGTGATTCCTTTGAACCATATGTTAAAGAACCTATTATTTGGGAAAATTAATATATCTACATCTTGTATAGCTCTACACTTAAGAGTTTGAAGATAAAACTAATACAAGAAATTGGAAGGGGAATGAAAATGATCAACCTGTATTAAACATCTTGTAGAGGCAAATGAGATAGGAATTCAGCGCAAGTACAGGGAAGGCAGGAATCCTGGAAACGCAAGAAAGAAAAAATGCAACAAAGCAACTGGCTTGATTAATAAAGAGGATAAATAATACTGTTAAACAGTAGAAAGAGCATGAGTGATGTGGGGAAGCACATGTTTTATGCGGTGTCTACAACATAATCCGTCTCCTGCAAAGCACACCATCAGCCTGTGCAACACATCACTCTTGAATGGGTATGTGAAAATAGCTTTTCTGTTCTTAAATCTTTGTATGTCTTAATATCACTTTTAATGCACTGAAGGTATTTTTCTCTTTATGTCCTTGGCATGAAATTCCCAGACAGAAAACTCTAAACATTCTTTCAAGTTTATTGTTTATTTCTCAATTATTGGTATTTTGGCTTTCAGATGTGAATTTCTGTTGCCTCAGATCTGTATTTCTATTGTAGCAACCTTTTAATGTTCATATTCTTTTCTGTTACCTACTCAGTTTTATTCTTTTTCCCTATTTCACTGAAGAGTCAGTACCAAGAATGTGCCTCTTACTGTGAAACAGAGTAACTATAGATAATAACTATGTACTATTTATATCAAAAAGTTAGAAGGATGTTAAATGCTTTCACCAGGAAGAACTGACATGCTTATGGAGACAGCTCTGTTGAACTTGGTTTAAACCTTACACAATATGTACATATTAGAAAATATTATCATAATCCATTCATACTTACGATTTATGCCTTTATGTAGCTACTCAATTTTTATTTTTTAATTGTTATTCATGCATTATATATACACATCACAATTCCACTCCACATTAAGAATTTGTACCAGTATATGACACAACTTAATTCTCATTTTTCCCCCTCGCTTACCCACCCTACCTCCCACCTGCCCCTATAAAAGATCACACTTCTAAGTCACTATGGAAAATAAGAAGCCAAAATCAAAATATTGCTCCATTAAATTCAGTGAGAAATGTGGCTAATATATAGAAACATTATGTTCATAAAAAATTAATGTATCCCCCACTCCTTCAGTCCCTGCTACTTTAACTGTCCGCTTTGACAACCATACTTGGTTTTGGATGTTTTACACAACAGGTATTACTGGGTGCTAGACAAGTCTTTTGCAGCTTAAAGCCTATAAATTGGTTGTATGGAACAGAGAAATAATCTTTATAATGTGACTCCTGTGTACACCTGTTCACTGATCCAACCCCTTGCCTTATGCCCACACCCACATTCAATAACCATCGCTATGGAAATAGCAATGTGTGCTGTTTCAGCCAGTAATATCAGCAGATGCTCGGAGCACTAGAAATCACACGGGCTTTCACGGATGCTTTTCAGACTGATGGGCTGCTTCCGGCTGGGGAGTACATTTATGAGGATATTTTTGTTCTTTTCTCCACCTGCCTTAAATCTTCATAGAAAAAATTCCTGCTCTGTAATGTTAGCACTTCAGGATGGCATCCTTTATGCTCTTTCATCTCCTACTCAGACTAAGTTGGTAAAAACTTCAGGAAGAGCATCAGAATTGTAAGAGCTTCTAAAAGGTTCCGGGAAGACACCGTGCAAGAATGGTAGATTTGAACAATGTCAATACTTTGTCAGCTGATTTAATCTTTAGAGTTTTAAAAAGTATTGGTTAACATACACCTAAATCTTAATGTTATCATTATTATTCAGATCCAGTTGATTATATATGCCTTGAAGACAGAAGTACTAAATAGCTACAAACTTTTGTGCAAATATTATGTTATCTTTCTTTATATAAAGGTTAGCTTGCTGATAGCAGTTTTTGTTTTGTTCATTTTCTTTGAACAAACATTTTCTTTGGCTCTAGGGATCATGCCCAGCGCCTTGTGCATCCTAGGCAAGTATTCTGAATTTCCTGGATTTATTGTAGTGGAATCATACAGGTATATTTGGGGGCAGCTTGATCCTTGTCACTCAGCATAGTTATTTTAATAAACCTGCTGCAAAACAGGTTAGGCAAAACTCTTGGAGACATCGGTTTAGGCAGAGACTTTATGAACTAAACCTCCATAGCATGAGAACTAGCAGAAAAAATCAACAAACGTGATCTCATCCTACTAAAAAGCTTCTGCACAGCAAAAGAAACCACTGGCACCAGTAAAAGACAACCAACAACATGGGAAAAAATCTTTACTAGCTGTTTTTCAGACAAAGGGCTACTATCTAGAGTATATAAAGAACTTAAACAAATCAGTCCCCTCAAGGTTAAAGATCCAGTTCAAAAGTTGGCATCTGAAATGAACCGACACTTCTCAGGGGCAGAAGTTAAAGCAGCCAAAACGCATGTGAAGAAATGTTCAAGGTCACTGGTCATTCGAGAGATGCAGATGAAAATGACACTGATTTCATCTCACTCCACAAAGAATGGCTGCTATTGCAAAATTGACCAGCAATAAATGCTGGCAAGTCTGTGGGGGAGAAAGGAGCCCTTCTCCACTGTTGGTGGAAATGTAGACTGGTGCAACCACTGTGGAGATCAGTGTGGACATTCCACAGAAAACTAGGATTAGAAGTCCAATTTGACCCTGCTATCACCCTGCTGGGAATATACCCAAAAGAATTAAAAGATTCATATTGTAAAGACATATAGACACCCATGTTCATAGCAGCTCTGTTCGTGATAGCCTAATCTTGGAAACAACCCAGATGCCCATCAACTGGAGACTGAATAAAGAAGATGTGCTTTTTTTAAAAAATAAAATGAAGTATTACTCTGCCATAAAAAATGACAAGTTTCATTCATGTATGTGCAAATGGATACACCTTGAGGACACACTAATAAGTGAAATAGATCCCAGATATGTAAATACTGTATCTTTTCTCTGATATGAGAACCTGTAGATGTAAATGAGTTCTAGACTGTATGATAGATTTTGTAAAATAGGAAATATTCAAAGGGAATGTGGTGGGGGAATGTAATGAGGGGAAAGAATAAATATGACTTGGGAAGAAAAAGAAATAGCATGTATACAAGGGGTGGGGGTTGTGGGTGAGTAGGGATGTGGGTAAAAATGAGAATTAACTTCTGTCATATACTGGTACCAATTCCCCAACGTTAAGTGTGATTGTGAGCTGTATACAAAATGTACCAATAAAGAATTCAATAAATGAAAGAGATTGTGCATACATTTTGCTCCATCAGTAGTTCAAATGCCATTATTGCTGATTACACATCAGTTCTATCAATTAATGACACTTTATGTATTTATTTCTCTGCTGATGGACATTCAGTTTTCTTCCCGGTGTGAGTTGTCACAGAAAAGCTATGATGAATGTGCACACACATGAATAGACAAATGCTTTCGTGACCCTGAGGACGCTCCCGGGAGTGGAATGTCTGAACGTGTGGGAAGTGGAGGTTTAGCTTTAAATCGTATTGTCCATCTGTTATCCAAGTTACATTCCAACAAACAGGCTATGAGATTTCTAACTGTTAACATTCTCAGCAACATGAGACATAGTCTTTTGAGATTTTATGCATTTCAGTAGGTTTGCTTCCACATAACATTGGGATTTGAATATGCCTTTAAAAATGACTAATGCTGAGTGTAATTTTACAGACTTATCAGGGAAAGTGATAGTCACAATCTTTTTCTATTTTAAAATTTTTGATTCCTTGTTTTCTTATTGCATTTTGAAAGGCCTTATATATCCTACATGACATAAATCCTTTGAGTAATATGAGATTTGTAAATCTTTTTTTTTTCCCAATGCTGTGGGTCCTTTTGTCATTTGTTTAGAAAGACTTTTCAAAGAGTTGGGGGTTTTTATTGAGCATTTATATTATTATATTATTTATATTATTATATTGAACATTACCACAGTCTTAATAAGATTAAGCATTTTAATAAGTGTTTAAATCAGATACTTTTACTTTCCTAAATTAGTTCTCTTTCCAAAAATTTTACTTTGGTTCTTTTGGGATCCTTTTCATTTCCACATGAATTTTTAAATGTACTATCGATCAGTGTGTAAAACATTTGAAGCCAATTTCTACCACAAAAGCATGACTTTTCTATTTTAAAAAAAAAAAGCTTTGAGAGGGATCTTGTTGAATCTGTAAGTTGAAAATGAATGCCCATTTGTGGTCTGAGGTGACAAATTTTAAATGAAAGGAATAAGGAACTTTTTGAGTAGGTCAATTATTATAAAAAATCAGTGCTTCATAAACCAACACCTACTTTACTTGCAAAACTACAGCCAGAGTCTAGTCCCAGTGGTCGCCGTAGGTCAGGTGCTAAGTGTAGCACATCACAAAGTGTGTAACCTACCAGCAGAGCTTCTGGTGCTTTCCACTTTAGAGGCCGGGGATGTGTGTGCACTCACATACAGAAAAACATATGATAATGATGGAAAGAACACAGAGTTGAATCAGCCCAAATTTATTTATTGAGTCTCGCTAAGCAAGTATTTTGTACTGAATGCTGAAGTTTAAGGAGCTGTGACATGCCCTAATACAGTTCGTTGGCTAAACTCTGGCCCACAGTGAATAAACTGGAAACACAGGACCTCCTTGTATTAGATAAAAACATGATCTGAAATACCTGAGAAGAATACAGTGTCACGTTAGACCCATTTATCTATATGAGAGTCCAGTAGACTTACCATGTCAGTAGTGTTGGAAATAATTTGTGAGTAGAGCTCCCAGTAACCTTAAACACCTCCACGTCCCATCTTCTGTATGATCCAGATCTCATATTCGAACTGCTGCCCCCAAATTGGGAAACTCAAGTTCACAAAGCTGACCTTGAGGTATGGACAGCCAAATGAGGTCACTCAGGGGATGAAGACAAAGTGGGCATAGTTCCCATAATGTGCAGGAGAGGCTCAGTGACAGTCTGAATGGGCTGATTTCATGCTAACCTAGATTGCATGGAGTCAGTAGACCATGGTATAAGTTCCTATGGGATCTGTGTGAGCACAATTGTTCTAGAGATCTGATGAAATGATCAAATGCCTGGCCTGAGTCACAGAAAGAAAATACTGGTTACCTAATCCATTCTTAAAGGTGAACCAGTTTTCCAAAGTCCTTTGAATGAATGTAATGCTAGGTATCCTCCAGGAAGAACTCAGAAAATGTGTAGAGCTGATCTTAATCTATCCCAAGAGGGCCCATCACCTTTTTAGTGAAGTAACTGTTCAGTAAAGAGAACAACCAGGCCTTCTGGACACCACAGGACATTGTCTCAGAAAAGACACTGGTTACTGGAGGCCAGAAATGTCAGTGTGGGTCATGAGTCGGATTAAGGAAAGTCACATGAACAATGGAGTCCTAACTAAAATTCATCTCAGAGGGCCCCAAACTTAACCTGTGACTGTTTACCGAACTGTGCAGTCCAGAATTAGAACAGATCTTCTCAGAAGCTGGTGGAATCCCTGAACTGGTTCCCAGATCTGTGGGGTGAGGCCTTTACAGTAGGCCAGGCTGAGTGGAAGGCACGGGAGCCTGCTCTGCTTAGGCAGATAATAAGCCCCAAACAATACTGCTGTTCAGGAGGAATTTGAGATTAGCGCCACCATCTGTGAGTTTAGAAATGCAGGAGGATGGCTCACAGCACGTCCCATTCAACTTGCCTATTGGAACTGTGTGCTGAAAAATAATTGACCTTCAAGAGCAACGATAGATAAGCAGACTCTAATCATAGCTGCCGTACAAGAGCCGGTTTCACTGTGTGAGCAAATTAAAATGTCTCCTGGTACCTGGTGCCCAGTTATTGATCTGGCAAGCACTTTTTATTGATGCCTGTTTCTATATCCTTGTTCACAAGGCCCAGCTGAAGCCATTCTTCTCCAGCTTGCAAAGCTAGCAATAAACTTTCCCAGTCATACCTCAGGGTTATTTCCACTCTCCAGCCCTCTGTTCAAATGCAGTTTATCAGGATCGAAACACCTTTCCCTTCCACAAAATATACGCTGGGTCTAGTACATTACTGAGCAAGAGGTAGCAAATAGTCTGCGCTTGTTGGTAAGATACTTGGATGTTAAACTATAGAAAATAAATTGAACAAATATTGACACACTTTCAATCCAGCGAATTTTGTGAGCATCCAGGAGAATGGAGTTCTAACAAGGCAACACTTGAAGATGAAAGGTGTGTTACTGCGTCCTGTGCTTCCTACGACAGAAAGAAGACACACTGCCTAGTTGGATTCTAGACTTTTTTCAATCTGGAATACACCACATTCCTCTTTTGAGTAGTTTTTTTTAACACACTTACCTCCAGACCAAGGGAAGACTCCAAAGCAGGTCCCAGGAAACCTCTCTAAGTCTTGGGCTACATTAATTAGCAAAGCTGATGGTAAGTCCACTGAAACGTCAGGGCCAAATAAGGGTACTGTTTTCAGCCTTTGGCAGGACCCCATGGGTGAACCAGAGTACAGGACTTTGGGGTTTTGGAGCAAAGTTATGGTATTTTCTTCAAATTAACGCACTTGTTTTAAGAAAGAAGTTTTGACCTCTTTTATACCTTAACAGAGACTGAATGTTTAACAATGGGCTGCCAGGTTACTATGTGACCTAAACTACCCACTGATCTCAGTGCTACCTGACTAAGCAGACCATAAAAACAGTCTGTACTCCAGAATTCCAACATCAAATGGAAATGGCTTATATGTAATTGGGGGCCAACTGACTTTAACAGCACACAAAAAAAATGATGAATAATTGGTTCAAAAGCCCATGGCTCACAATTCCACTGCCCTGCCTTGTCTTACTGACCTTACACCAAGGTTTCAAGAAAAGTGGCCTATCATCAGTTGGAAGAAAAGGAGAAGGCTAAGACTTCCTTCTTTGCAGATACGCAAACACTACCCCAAAACAGACAGTTGTCTAACCGCACCCTGTTTCTGGGACATCCTTGAAGGAATGACTCTTGAGGGCAGAGCTTTAAACACTGCACATGGCTGCTCATTTGCTTGAGAGGAAAAACGTCAGATGCTTGACTATATACTGATGTATGGGCTGTGGAATACTGTTGGGGTGGATGACCATCAAATTGGTAGGAATAGGATTAAAATGGGTGAAAGGAAATTTGGGGCCCAGATATCTCTAACAAGGTTAAAAGACATAAAGACGTTTGTATCCTTTGGCACATTCACCAGAGAGCGAGCTCAGCAGAGGAGGATTTTAATAATCGAGTGGAAGGGATTATCCCACCTACAGACGCCAGGCAACCGCTTTTCCCGGTCACCTCTGTCATCAGCATCACCAGCCGGTAGCAGAGACCGTCGCTTAGTCTCCTCCCCTGGCTGAGGCGCAGCCTCCGGGTGTCAGGCTGACTGCACTGGGCCAGCCCTGTCCTAGGACAATGAGCACCTTACTCTTATGATATAGACACTTAGGCTGGATATAGACCTGTCTTTCCTCAGTGCAGTGTTTCTGCCAAAACTATCATCCATGGACCTAAAAAAAATACTTGAGCACCACGATTTTCCAGAAATTCTACAGCACCATAAATCCAGTAACGGTTCTATGTTTATGGAACTCATAGGTACTGCAGTGACTCTAGTGAGCCTAGCAGTTCGCTTCCCAGAGCTGTGAAAAAAACCTTTTAAAAATTCAGTGTAACCAGAAGATGGCAATAATTTTCAGTGTTCCTGTATTCTCTCTTCAGAACGTCAACGAATTCCTCAGACGGTGTTAGCTATACGATGTTTTCCTCTTATGGATGAGATTCATGACTCCTTCTCATTTATGGAATCATAGCTTGCTATGCTACTGGGTAGAATAGACATTTCAAGACATAACACCCAGGTGAAGAAAGTAGGCCATTAGCAGCATCCCCTCCAAAGACGGCCTTTCCTCCTTGCTCTCCTCTTCCCAGGCCACAGAGGAACATCCAGAGAGCTTACGCTTCTCCTCACACTGTGACTTTCTGCCTTACCACAGGCCCAGAAACAGGAAAGCTAAATGACCCTAAATAATCAGGGTCTGAAGTTCTGAAGCTGTGAGCCCAAATCAACCTTTCCTCCTTAAAGCTGATCCTCTGAGATATTTTGTCACAGTAAAGGAAAGCTGACTAATGTGGAATTCTGTTTGTTACATACCTCATGTTAGTTCTGAATCTTAGACATATACACAATGACCCTTAACTAATATGAAATCCTAATCAGATCCATGTTAAATGCCTTTCTAGTTCACTTGATGATATCTAACCAGCTCAAAACTCCATGAAGTTTTCTCAGTTAGCTTGCACACCTAAAACATCAGAGGGAAGCTACACAGTAATATGGAAAGATGTAAATTGCATTTTATTTGGCCCTATAGCCTTCTGATAATTTTTAATAACAAAACTTAAGATCTTTCTTCCTTTACTTCTGCTTGATGTATATAATATTATTTTATATACGTATTGCCTTATAGACAGCCATGAAATTGGAAAACAAAAAAGTCAGTCATTAATAGTACAATCCAAATGTAATGGGGTAATATTATGAGGTGCTGAGTGGGTACTAGTTCTCTTTTCCTTCTGAGGCCTTATTTATTTATTTATTGATATACTCACTAAAGAGAAAATAAGCCTTTTTACTTCAAAAGTGAAAACATTAGTTTCAAAGCCTAAACAATACCTAATGATACAGAAATTAAAACTTATACCGGAAGTAACTTCAACAAGTGTTGAAAGTCTAAATTAATTGTCAAAGCATCTCTGCCTTGTTTATTTCCAGTTTCAGCACTGAGAATAGATGAAACTGACCCCAAAAGTTTAAAGAGAAATTACTGAAATAAGACTTTGGGGCTTTCTAACTCTATAGAAATGATCTTATTGCTCCCAGAAAAAAAAAAAAATAACCCTAGAGTGAGGGTGAGCACTAAAAAGAACTTTGTGGGAAAATTCAACAATAGACGGAAACCCAAGCCCCTCTTTTCAGCCCAATTTTATAAAATGTTAAGAAGCAGAGTTCTTTCACGAGCCTACCGTGAGCGTGCAGGAAATGCCCACACTGACTCTTCCAAGCAGTGAAATCTTGACAAATGCCCATCCTGACAGCGGTTTAGTGAAATTTGTTGGCACTTATAAAAGTCAGGTACCCTAAGTGCTTTTGCCTACAGTCGAAGCCGCAGAAATATAGAATCTACCCATGAACAGAATGAGAGGAAGTAATACATCCAACAGACCACGGGCTGTGTGTCCCTATTGTCAATGAGCCGAAATGAAAGTTTCATGGTAAGACCATTACACATATGTGAGTATGACTGTGATTAGATGTATCTCACCTCCCAAGCTTTGGCTTTGGGTTTGGCCTTCCCTAAGTCCTAAAGAGAGTTGGGTTAAAATGAAGACTAACATGCTCAAAACCTCCAGTTAATATTAAGATAAATCATAAAAAGTCAGAATGCATGCAAAAAAATTATAGTCTGAAGATTTTGACACTTAAAGTATTAAGAATTGCTACTATTTACTAAGCATTTACAAGAAATATCCATTATATTGGCTAATTTATGAAAGTTAGCTGTTTTGTCAACTATAAGGCACATTCCTGAAGAAGTGTTTATAAGGACAGAATCAGTTGATTCTGACAATAAAATTTGGTATATCAGCTTAATAACATGATCTTGGATTGATACCGAATTCATTATTTTTACACTTGTAAGTTTAGATACAGCTATTTAAGGTCCCTATCAAACAATAATTACTTCATACCCATGTCCCTTGTCTTTTAAAGTCAGTTCCTATTAGCACAGACTTCATGATTTCCCAGCAGGGTTGGCAATACTTTTATTTCAGTCAAGCAAAAGACAAGGATATATTATAGGTATTCAGTGTAAATAAATACTCTATTTATTAAATTAAAGACTGTACCAGGTCTTGGGCTAGTCTCAACCTTCAAAAAGTAATTGGCCCCACAGGCTTAGGTGAAATTTATATTTTTGAAGAGGGAATTGGACAGGAGGAGACGTGTGAAAATTACCGCTTTGTTCCCTAAGGCGGCTCCTGCAAGGATGCTCAGAATGGGAAATGTGTTCTTGAGGTCTGGTCCAGCAAGGACTACAGGGACAACACCCAGCTCAGCTGCAACCTTTGCTGCACGTCTCTACAGTGCGCATTCAGCCAGCAGTGTAAATCAGGTTTACGGTTGTGACCTTAGCTAACTGAGAAGCCACCGCAGAAGCCAGCACCTACGAAAATCTGTTTTATTTTAAAAGCATTTCTGTCGTGGTTATAAAGTCTGAAGAAGGGCAGGGTCAAGACAACAGAGAGGTGGGCTGCCGACCGCCTACCGAGGCCTCAGTGCTCCACACTGGCAAAACCACAGGAAAAAGTCAAATGTTGAAAAAATGTTTCTGTGATTGTTACCATTTGTGAACCCTTTTCTATCACTCTTGTGTGTGTGTGTGTGTGTGTGTGTGTGTGAGAGAGAGAGAGAGAGTGTGTGTGTGCACGCACATACCTAAATGTCCAGATCATCGGATTTAGGAAAAGATGACAAAGGATAAATATTAAATTCCTTAGATATAAAAATATCCTTACGTATTTTTCTTGACCCTACCAATGTAAAATGGCATGGAATAGTTTTGCAAAGGGAAGCAGATGTTCCGTTGTGTATTTCTTACTCCCTGGGCATATTTGAAAATTCTAAATATAAACTTCCAAAGCCACTGGGTGCAAACACACAGGAAACGGGGGGAGTGTGACGACTCGTTTAGGGGATTCAGTCCAATTCACAACTTTTCACATGAATCAAAAATCATGCAAATTGAAAAACTACGGCTTGGCTATATTAACATGTGTACGGCACACATCCTAACAAGGAAACAAGTCCTGAAAGCCAGCCCACTGTGAGGACTTACTTAAACTGCGTTTAAAAAAAAAAATCATACAACAGTTTCAAAGACTTAAGTTAACATGATAATTCAAGGCCCACAGATGACAGATTTAATAGGCAAATATCTAAACTGTACTTGCCTCTAGTGGAGTTTTATATATTAATTTGATTCAAGTGGTACGGAGATTGACCTCTGACCAAAGCACGGCTGGGCCCCCTGTTAATACACCCCATAACCTGGGCTTTCTGATCGCGATGCCACCAACCTGCGTGGCATTCTGAGGCTCCGTTCAGCTTCAGTCCTCATGTTCTCCCGACAGAGACAAAACAGTCCCTTTTAGGATGGCAACATGTCCGTCACACATGAAATATGTTGTAAATACAAATAAGAAAACAACAAGCCTACCTCAACCCCTTCAGACCCAAGTGTGTTTTGTAGTAAATAATTGCCAAATCTGATAAATTATATACTTGCTAACATTTTGCCACATGATAATTAATTGATATTTGGAAGTGTATTGTCTCACTCCCTCTAGCATATTTCTCACAGATTAAGATACTGTACAATATCCTACAAGAGAGTTTAGTAACCAATTTGTTTACTTCTTAGAGTCAGCCTAGATTTTCTTCTTTTATTTTTTCTTTTGTTTTGTTGTTTTTGAGACAGGGTTTCACTTTGTGGTTCAGGCTGGCCCTGCACTCACTATGTAGCCCAGGCAAGCCTCAAACTCAACAATCCTCCTGCCTCTGCCTCCCGAGTGCTGGGATTACAGACATGAACCACCACACCTGATATTATGGTGTGTGGTACTGATAGTTGGTGGGCGTGAGTCACCAGGCCCAACATTGTATGTGGTTATCGGGATCAAACTCAGAGCCTTGTGCTTGCGAGGCATGTGCTAGAACCACTGAGCTAAATTTCCGGCCCCTAGATTTTCTTCTTGTTACATGTTTGTCCTACACCAATTCCATCCACTGAGAGACAGACATGGACATGATACTTCTTAATGTGTCTAATCCCCTGCCCACCCCCTCTGTGTCCATTTCTGCGTCTCCAGCATTTAGCTCGTTTGTAGCTCCATCAGAGACACCATTGATTCTTTGCCCAAATACTCTTCTCCGACAATTGCTAAGTGCTGACTGAAAATGGCTCATATTTATCATCTCTGTCCTCTGAAAAACTGTCCTATGTTGAAGAGGAGCCGCTTTGCGATACAGTTTATTCCCTTCCTGGTCCCACGACCAGGGCAGTCTGTTATTGATAAAAACAGACCCAAGGACTCCGAAGGTCTCTGTGACCTGCTACGAAGGGTGGAGAGGTCAAATATGAAAAGCAAGTTCTCAAGCGCTGGGTCCAGGGAGTCTTCGACACCACCTGGTGATTATGCCTCTGATTTATTCTCATAAAATAAAAATGGCTATGTTTAGCATGTGACAGAATTTTTATTATGTTTCTTTCAGTTGAATCAGTCACTGTAAAAGGAAAGATAAGGTAAAAGCCTGTGAAATGTCTGCACCTTTTGCTCTGATGGTTAATGAAAAGCCCTAGAGCGTCATGTAAACCAAGAAGGTGATTAGTGTCATGTTCTACACTTTACAGGGCGGGTTAAGGCTCGGCCTTCATTCACCAGTTTAGCACCTGCGAAATCCAGGTGGATATGGTGGTGGCTGCCAGTAGAGTCACCAGGATTAACTGAGCACCACAACCGGAAGAGCAGCGCCAGACGTCATCTCTTACTTTACAGATTTCAACCAAGTTAACGAAGACTCCAGTATGCATAGTAAATGTGTGGCCGCTTATTATTCCCTCAACATATATTTTGAAAAGGAGGTCATACTCACAAGGGACAGAAAATACAATACCGTTGGTCCTTTAGTCTAGCTCCTTTTCCTGTTCCTACTTTGTTATGCAGACATTTGTGTAGAACATATGTAGAACACCACATTAGTCCACCACATTAAGGATGTCAGTTGGCCCAAATAGCAAACGTGTGGCAAATACTCTGGGATATTAGTCAAGGCTCTGTGGGGAGACTGCCTCTCTAAGAATTATGGCTCTTTCCATATCAGAGAACATTTTAGAGGATCAGTGTATACGGCATGCTAAATAATCCTCACCAGTGAAAAGAACAAGGTGTCTCACATGACACTTGGTAGTTACCATCAGAACCTGTGTTCTTCTGTTTCACACTCTGGAATCTGACCTCATCCTGCTTCTCAGATACTTTTAGTCTAGTAGTTTGAAGGACCCACAAAGAAGAAATTGATCGTGTTCGGGGGCATTCTATGTCAAGTCCGAGCTCTGAGCAAAGAACACGGACACGAGGGAGACAGGCCATGGAGGGTCATGCAGTAGCAGAGGCACGTTAGGCAGGAGAAAATGCCAGAGTATCAGGTGGAAGCCCCGGGAAAAGTGAGTGTGAAAAGAGCACATCAAGTCCTGTGGCTTTAGGCTATGGACTGAAACGAATTGCAAACTTTTCCAAAAGAAGTCAGTCCCTCCTCCTTGAGATTCATGTAAAGACTCGAGTGCAAGACAGCAGTGATCTCCACTTTGGGTTAATGCAGGAAGTTACAAGAATAATCTTACAGTGTGGGCACCTCAGTTTTCACACCCATGTGTGTCCATGTCAGGTGAACATGGCAGAAGCATGGTGAGAACTGGTATCTTGGGAGCACAGATCTCAG
>PVIC010019418.1:0-30562 GCA_004025085.1 Thryonomys swinderianus
TCTTTCTTTCTTTTTTGAGACAGGCTCTCACTTTTGTATTTCAAGCTGGCCCTGAGCTCACTATGTAGCCCAGGCAAGCCTTGAACTCACAGCAATCCTCTTGCCTCTGCTTCCTACGTACTGGCATTACAGGTGTGAGCTACCATGCCTAGCATTCTGGTGTGTTGTACTAATTTCTGGTTGTCCTGAGTTATCACACCCGGCATTGTGGTATGTGGTTACCAGGGAGTGAATTTGGAATCTTGTGCTTGCAAGACAGACACCGGAACCACTGAGCAAAATTCCTGGGCCTATGCATACAATTCTATATCCACATTCCTATCACAAATGGTAGAGCTTATTTGATTTTGTTACAATAACTTCCCAGTATGTTAACGGACACTTGTATGTTCTTTCTTAAACATATAAATCCATAATTCCAAATGTGAATTTCTAATTACTCCAGTATTATTGATGTATTGACTATAAGTGTGAAAATTACTGTATGAGGCAATGATATTAATTTGATACTTTTGTTTATTTTTAAGTACTGTTATGTATTTTAATGGGCTGTTAATGAATATGTAGTTAAATGAACCTTAAGAAAATTAGAAACTTTATGTGAACTGTCCATTGAGAACATAATGATAATAACAATGATAATGTTCTCTTTGTAAGATACAGAAGTACAACTTTCAAAGCAATCAAATTATATTTGAAAAATTATCAAGTTGTACTTTAAAGAAGAAAAACTTAATTTTCTCAGAGTGTTCAAAAATATTGTTTCCAAATGTTACTCATTTTAAAGTAGAATAAGCATCTTTTTGAGTCACTTCAGTTGAACAAAATATATTCAAATGGAGAAATGAAAGAGCCGAGTGTAAGGATGTGTGAAACATGCATGCATACACATGAGATGTGTAAAAATAATGGAAAGAAAAACATTAATAATGACTTAGAAAATTATTTTGTAGAAAAAACTGGGTTTTATTTCTTGTGAATATAGTAAAAAGTAGTGAAGTATAAAGAAAAAGGCAAAATTATAAATATATATCATATAAGCAGTTATTTATATTCAGCTTTCATAATGTTCATATGTTCAAGTACAGCTGAAGTTTAGCATATGCAGATTGCCATCTTTAATATTCTAAAGCCAATTTGAGAGCAAATTTGCATATCACTTATTGCTTGTTAAAATGAAGACATTTCAACTAGCTAGTCAGAGTGTAACACTAATAAACTAAGTACCAGATTTTATGTTATAAGATCAAACAGGTAAATAATATTTAATGGGAGAGCTTTTGAAGATGATTATAATTTATAGACTATTTATAAAATGTATATCTTTAAGCTTCTTTTCCTCATTGCTTTTTTAAAAATTGTGTCTTCAAGTATCTGTTTGACCTTCACTTATATAGGATACAACTGCATTCAATTGATGGCAATCATGGAGCATGCTTACTATGCCAGTTTTGGTTATCAAGTCACAAGCTTTTTTGCAGCATCAAGGTAAAATTAAACTCATATTCATTTTCATTTAATTAAAATGAAATTTCACATTCTAAATGGTGTTTTGTATCCTATTTTAGAATTTTAGTATATGTGCTGCCGAAGCGAGCACATCCTATTTTAGAATTAACAAAAATAATTGAGCTACACATTTTCTTTTTCCAAGCTACATATTTTCTTTTACTTTCTTCCCACCTAGATTTTTAGTTTGGTCCTGACATAATGCCTCTTTTTGTGGAATAATTTGTTATAAAGAACATCTAGTTATCTGTTGAAACTGAATGCTTAGAAACCTCATTCTGAAGTCAGAAAATGTTGACTTCCAGAATTCTTCACTGAAAGATCTCACATCTTTTTTTGGAAAGATAATGACTGACCCAGGAAGGGTCAGTGAGAAGGTCCTTGTAGGACATATAACTATGTACTGCAGGGCTGTTCTTCTGAGGCTGACATGTAAAGAGTATAGCATTCTGGATATAAAGACTATAAGGGGTTCTATGTTGTTGGAGAGGTCTGACGTGGAGGACCACAGATAGAACAAATCCAGCAGTGTCTGTACCTCACTTAAATTTACAGTGTGGTGATATATACTTATTAACCCAATAATCTCATAATATATGGATTCTTCTGGTAAGAAAAACTAAGAAGAGAATGGTGCTATGGTAGAATTGGGGATCTTATCAGACTTAGATTAAGTCTGACCTGATGTTGGAACTGATACCTAAAGCATGATCAGTATTAGCTAGACGAAAAGATGAACGGGGCATAGGTAGATAGCATCCCATACAGAGGAAATGATCTATTTCTCCATTTGTCTCTATAGTAGTTACACTTCAATAAGTTATCTCTATTTACTGTGTCTAAATTTTTTACTTCTATGCTTTTTTTTTTAATTTTCATAACCATTTTTTTTTCTCAAGCACAAATAAGTGATCCAAAGGTTCAACTCAAGGTCCTAAAAATAAATAAATAAAACTCTTATTCTTTCATGAACTCATTCAGATAGGCTCTTTACTGAAAGTGTTTTTATGAAAAGTTCTGATGACCTTCGTATCATAAAGTACTATGCTCAGTTTCTCACTTATTTTATCTGTCAGTTGTTTAATATTACCTTCTTGGAGGTATTTTCCCTTGGCTTCCCATACATCTGTTGTTTTATTCCCCTCTTTACCTGTGCCTTCTGTATCTGCTTTGCTCTCCCCCTTCATCTTTCTTGCTACTACTGTTTTCCCCAATGCTCCATCTTTGCCTCCTTTTAGTTCTCTCTCCTAATGCCTTAATAATTCTCTATGGCAATTTGCAAATTTTAAATGTCCATTCTTGGCCTATTTTGTGAACTTCAGATGGTGTCCGTTCATTTCTGAGATAGCAAATACATATCTCAAACTGAATATAGCCAAAACTAAATTCCTGATTTTATCTTCCCAGACTTCTACTACCATCTTTAATTTTAAAAAATATTATTTTCACTTCATTACAATTTTTCCATCCCAAATCATGACGTGCTCTATATTGATTTGTCTTCTACACATTAGCTTTTATGAAAACCATCTATCTGTTACTTTAAAATGTATCCTGCTGTGGGTTTTATTTGTAAGTTTCCCGAAGCTAACAGTTGCTGGATCTAGATGCTGGGGTTGTTTCACTATGTAGTGCTATGGGCAAGGGCACTAGGATGTAGGGTGTGTGGAAGTAGTCTGGTTAAGAAAAAAGGAGCAGAAAAATGCTATTAAGGCTCCTTGCTTGCTTCATTTTGCTGACTTCTGCTTGCTGTGAACTGGTTCTCTTCTGCGATGCTTGTCTGCCAACCATCCTGCCTTGGAGCCAGCTAATTATAGACTGAAACCTCTACAAACTGTGAACCAAATAAGCTTTTGCTCTTTTAACTTGGAGTGTCTAGTACTTTGCTTCAGCAAGAAGGACACTTAACTAAGATGTAGCTCGAAGCTAATTTTGCCTCCCTGGGTCCACTGTGACTAACCTGTCTGCTCTGATTTGCATTCTCTTTCACTAGATTATTTGTTACCCTTTAATAAATCAGTCTTTCTTGTTTTACTTCTTCCCCATATTTTTCCCTAAATCACATGTCCCTGTTCTGCACCATCAGCTGAGTAGCGCAGTGAATAGCATGTTCCCTTGCTCAGGATAAGCCAAATGTCTTACATTGGCTCATAAGGCTGCATTTATCTGCTTCGTGGCTAGCTCTTCAGGCACAGCTCTTTCTTTCTTGACCATTCCACTTGTGCTATTCTGAGCTCTTTGTTTTTCTTTCATTTGTCTTAACTCATTCCTGCCCCTTTGTCCATGTGCCTACTCCTACTATTCCTCTGCTCCAAATTCTTTTCTGCTTATTCTATACATACCTTTCTCCTTTCTTGTTCAAACACTGTCTTTTCCAAGCAACTTTCATGGATGACTCTGTTTGAAACAGACCTGCACCCTTTTCACTAGTGGGTTTTCTTCATTTGTCTTTAGAACACTGACTGATATGTGGCAACCTGCATATTTTGTTTGTCTCCTAATTAGGGAATAAATTTTATAAGGATGATGATTTCAATGCAGTATGCATAGAGTACAGAAAATGTTATGGCATATAACCTAAGTATTTGGTGAAAAATACAATAAATAAATTAAACTTTAAGACTGTTCACTTATTGAACATATTGGTCAATGAATGGAAAAAGGCAGTGTCCCTGAGATAAAGAGAAGAAGGGGTAGACAACCAAAAGATAATCTAATATTATTAGAAGAAGCCAGATATAGTCAGGACAGTAGGCCACATTAAAGATAGTGATTGGGATAGTAGGAACACAGTAGGATTTTTTTTTTAATGAAGGCCAACATGATCATATTTACAGTTTAGAAAGATAGGTTATGTTGGTTAGTGGAACTGACCATGATATACTTATTACTAAGGATTGTACTATGTCACGAGAAGGGAGTTTTTTTCTAGTCCTTGTGCACAAGGAGAGGAAGAGAAATAATAAATCATAATGAGGATTATTATTAATTTAAAGGGCAAAGTTGATTGTATCGAAGATTGCAGACTTCAAGACTCTTCAGAGGTTAAGAAAGGCCACCTTCCCAAAGCAATTTTTGTTTTGGACTAGATACAGTCTAGGGGACTGCTTTCCTCACATAAGTGTATGCCAACACTGCTCCATTTTTCTACTTGGACTGTGACAGACATGGCACATGCTTTTGCTTCACTGGTAACTGAGCACATTCCAGTGTTCGAACAAATGCTGGAGAGATGGTCTTCATGCAGGCATTATTACAATTCATAGAAATGCTCTAAGAAGTACTCCAAGGCATCTGTACCCTCCAAGAGATGGACATACATGTGGATCTAAAAGATTCTGACTGGCTAGGCTTAGAGAAGGAAATAGGAATCTGAGGATAGAGAAGTAGAATATTATTGATTTACATGCTCAAAATATGAATTTTTGTTAGGATATTAAAAAGCTACACTTCATAGCTTGATTTAGTAGTTTTATGTGATGCTTTTAAATTTATTTAATAACAAATACTAAGCAATTTTAAGTTGTATGTAAGCATCATGTATTGAAGTTGCATATTTAAAATATTTAGTAATGTGTTGGATAAAATGGTGCACCATTGGCTATTTTCTTTAATCATACTGTAATGTTTCTGTTGCATTCTTTACCTTTAGTCGCTATGGAACTCCTGAGGAGCTAAAAGAACTTGTTGATACAGCTCATTCAATGGGTATCATAGTCCTCTTAGATGTGGTTCATAGTCATGCTTCCAAAAATGCAGAAGATGGATTGAATATGTTTGATGGGACCGATTCCTGTTATTTCCATTCTGGACCTAGAGGGACTCATCAGCTTTGGGATAGTAAATTGTTTGCCTACTCCAGGTTGGTACATCTAATATAAAAATGTTATCTCTCTTTGAAATTAAGTTCAAGGAGTTCACTAAATTCAATGAATTAATTTGGATTTCACTTATATATATGCCTTTTCTTAGTGAATACTTTAAATTTTATCTTTTAAAATTAGATAAGTAATTTATCACTGTGTAGCACATATATTCATAATGTGTTACCTTAAGTTTTAGTTTTACAGATCTTATGTATTTAAAATATACTGGTTTATTACCACTTAAAATGTAGTTGTTCAGCCTCATGTTGGCACATGCCTGAGTCTAAGCACACTAAGAGGCTAAGGCAGGAGGATCTCAAATTGGAGCCTAGCTGGATAATGTGATTACCAGGTGAGACCTCATCATAAAATAAAGAACAAGAAAATTCTTCAGGATACAGTTCAATTTGAAGTCTGTGGTTTCAGTCTGAAGTAGTACAACATAAAATAATATATATATATATATATATATATATATATATATATAATAACATAGAAATATTTTTAACATCAAAAGATTGACATAACCATAGCAAATATACTTTCAATAAAGGAATACACATTGTTTTCACTAGGGACTTTTTTTTACAGTTACATATTTCTGATTTTAATACCCTAAGAATATTGCCATGGCTCTGATTGTAGTGAAATTTTTAGTTTATGACCATAATGACAACTAGCATTTATTAGTATATATTGTCACAAATAAGTAAAGTAAGGGTCAGCGGTGAATCAGTTTGTTAAAATTAAATGCATGCTAACTTCTAGAAGGGTTTTAAGTACCACAATAAAACAAAAATTAAAAAGAAAACTCAGTTTTCAGCTAATAAATATCCTAGGTGAAAATATGATGTTATTCTTACTAGATATAGCAAAGTACTTTGTAGTGTATAGATTGAACATCACTGAAATCTGAGTGCTCTACATTGATCCTACCAATAGGATCTCATCCCAGTATGAGATTTCATGCCTACCATCATGGGGCACAGTCAGGATGCATGCATGCTAAAAATATTGTATGAGGTTACTGTTAGGTTATATGGATAAATAAGATATATATTAAACATACATTAATTTTAATTTTGCTAGACTTGAGTCTTATCAAGTTTTGTTATTTATGTGCAAATATTAAAAACTTGTAAAAAAAATTGGAAAGCTGACAGACATATATTTGGCCCTTGGTATTTAACAAGGGTTGCTAATCTGTGGGACTAATTTTTGTAAAAAGTGTTCTTGAAAATGTTTAATTAATTTTCTTTTGGATATTGTAGCATATACAATCATGCTCACTTGCTCGGTATAAAAATGCTTCCGCAAGTATTTCTATAAAATGAAGAATTTCCATTTTCCATCAAGAATTTGATGAGTGTTGCTCAGAAATTGTTTTGCAACACTCTTTCCTTACTATCATGCTTTATTTTATATTTCATTACCATATAGAAATTACTCATGTCAAGTATGGCTGCATAATATATGAGAAAAGACACAAAAGGGTGGCAGGGTTCCAGCCCAGCTTCACTCTGGTACAAATCGATTAATCATCTTCATTTTCAGGTTTTTTATTATAAGAGGAAGCAGAGCTTTTTGCCTAATAGAATCCCTTCTCTGAAAGTATTTTTATTTCTGCTACCTTCTTTAATATTGCGTTTTATGCTATACATTTATAGCATGTAAAAAAGGACTGAATGTGTGCTAGTTCTTTGACTTATTAAGTACATCTTATAAAAGTACACTGTCCACAAGAAACACAATTAATTTAAATATTTGGTTCATTTTTTGATAAATTAGGATTAACTTTAGTCTGTAAAGCTGAGACTTGGTGAAAGTCATAGATTGTCATCATTTTTATGTTCTAAAATAATTCTGTAGAATTCTATCTTAAATAGAAGTATATCAAGTAGATAGAATTTTATATTATAAAGCAATTTATTTTATTAAAATATTTACTGTAGTATATTTTTATACGTCATAAGCTCTCAATGTGTTTGAACTTAGTTTTCTAAAGAAACCACTTCAAGGACATTTCTATTAAAGTTGAGACAAATTTAAGTATTGTTTAATACTTAGTTTCCTCTTTATTGAGTTAATCAACAGTCTTTCTCAGATCTACATTTTTGGTATATAATACATGTTACAGTTTTAGCTTTTAATATTTTTCTTATGAATATATAAAATTATTTGTTATTTCACACAGGCTTAGTCCTCTGTGAATGTAGTTTATATTGGAAGTGATGTGTTATTTGATATGTCTTATCCGACAAATACCTGTTTTGTTTTTATAGAGACAGTATTTTCTATGTAGGTTTACACTATGAGTTACCACATTATTAAACAATACAGATAATATGACAAAACCGATATATATAACCCAATTTTATAAAAGCAGTTATTTAATAATTAGCTTTTTCAATATATGAAGTAAGGTTCTGTATCACTTTTATTCTTTCAGTACTTACATATAAAATTTCATTTTAAAAGTTATTGATTGTAATTTATATTAGTCTGATTAAATTTATTTTAAAAGTTATTGATTGTAATTTATATTAGTCTGATTAAATTTTCCAGGTACTTTCATTTACCTCCTTCTTATTATGTGCAGGATGTATAACAAAACTGAAGCCATTTTTATAATATTAGCATTAGTGACTAAAGATCTGCTCTGTTCTTTGATATATTTATTCCTCTTTAATAGACCAGTCCAAAATAGGGTGACTTATGACAATAGCACGTGTTTATTTTGTTCTGAGATTTGTAATTTGAGCAGTTTGGCAGGGATGGATCTCTTACTGTGTTATCTGTTGGGGGTGGGATATCTACTTTGAAGATGATTCCATCATGTTACTGATAATGGTGGTGTCAGCTAGGATCTCAACAAAGGCTTTATGCTGAAAGACCTCATTTTCTTTCTTTGTAGCTCATTCTATGTTTCTTGGGCTTTCCTATAGCAGTTAGAATCCAAAAACTGTAGCATATAGAACAGGGTTTGATATGGTATAGGTCTGGAAACTGAAGTAGTTGTTATTTTACCTCCAAACTGTTCTCTGAACAAATCATAAATTCAAGGGATAGGGACCATAGGTCCCTCTTTTCAGTGAGAAGAGTATGCAGGAATTTGAAAGCTATGTTTTAAAATTTCTGTATCTAACAGGATTTGATTACATATAGTAAGCAGTTGCCATTTCACAGATGAAAAATGTATTAAAATTCCTATGCACATGGAAAGATTATTTAACTGACCTATATTTGATCTATAGAGTTATATCTAAAAGACAATTTTATAATTCATACTTCATTAAAATAGGTATTTAGAAAAGTACACAATGAAATTGTTCTCCATATAAATAGTAACATTTTATTTACCTGTGTGAGTGCATTAATAAGTATCCCCTACATGTATATAAATAAACAAAAAGGAGATGAGTTTGCTCATCTCCTTATGATAGCTACTCTACCTATAATTTTGAGTTGGTGCCTTTTTGCTGCTGAAATCAGAAAATAATATATATTTTTAACTGTAAATTATTTACCACTTTTTTACCTCTTGTTGATTAATATTATAATCATGTTGGGAAATACATCTGAAATGGTACCTGCATTGCTTAAGTACTAAGCCTTTTTGAAAACTTTTCTGATAAGTTTTGAAGTTATCATATGTACTGTTTGAAAAAAGTGATCTTATATCGAATCACTTCTGCAGGGATATGTTGCTCATTTCCATTCTGTCTGTATGTCACAACTTGTCACCATTTATAATCTCTGATTCAAGTGCCATCATCAAAGTTATCAGAATTAAATCTCTCACTCTGAGTAATGCTAGGGATCCTGACTATGCTATTTCATTACCTGCTATGAATAAATTTCCAATCAGGAGCTGCCCACATTTTAATTTTCTGTCTACTCGGCTGAACTGCCTTGTAGCTCTGCTAAATTACTAACGACAGTTCATAGCTGAGATTGGCTTGTCCTTTCTTCAGTTGGTAAAGAGGACTTTGACAAATCTGTCATCCATAAGTTTCAAGAAATTCTGGAATAAGAAATAAAGGATATAACTTAGTCGTCTCATTTTTCAATTCTATTTGCATTCTCCAGCATTATATGAAAGCACTTGAAACAAAAGAAGTGGAGAGCTTATTTATTGGTCCAAAATAACTTACATGCATCTACGGCCATAGCACACAAATGTACCCGATCTCGTCTGAAATAATGTATTTTAATCCTTCCTAAATCTGCAAATAAATATTTTTGTTAGCTATCCCATCCAAAGAAAAGGTAGTAAATTTTAAAGGAGATACTATCATAAAGCAAGTGTTTATTCTTTCCCTTCAGCTTCTATTGGACATAAAATTAGTACAACCATTTCCCATTACTTTAAGTTAATCATATGATAACACAGGTTAAAAGATGCATATCTTAAATTACTAGAGTTCTTTTCAGAATCCAAGGTCCCTTTGTAAGAGTATAAGTACATGGAATGAAATACCTCTTAGTATAGACACTATAATATATAGGTCTTTTTAATGAAGGAGGGCTTTTCCATGTTAGAACATAGAAAGAAAGAAATCTCTTCAAGCCTTCCTTACTCAGAATGTTTTGTTTTTAACTAGTTTGTCTGGGATATATTATTAGTTGTTTTTTGCTATGGTGCATACTATTGATTGACTTTAAATATCAAATCAATCTTGCACTCCTGAGATAAATCCTCATAAATATAGATGCAACTGTTCGGACAAAATTTTGTCACATATGCCATTACATCATGACTATATTTTTAAAATGATAAATTTTAATTTAAGCATTTTTATACATTGATATATTCACTAACAAGTGTATGACAGCATTATGACTAGCAATACATTTAAAAACATCATCGAGTATGTGAGTAAATGAAAAATATATAGGAGGACTTTAAAGTCATGCTGTGTATTTTTGTCATTTGATGAAATCATTGCTTTTCTCTGTATCTATTGAATATGTTTATCAAAATGTTTTGGGCCCAGGCCGGAGATTTAGCTCAGTGGTTCCAGCGCCTGCCTCGCAAGCGCAAGGTCCTGAGTTCGATCCCCGGTAACCACATACAATGCTGGGCATGATGACTCACGCCCACCAGCAATCAATACTATATACCACAGTGCTGGGCATGGTGGCTCACACCTGTAATCTCAGCACTTGGGAGGCAGAGGCAGGAGGACTGCTGAGTTCGAGGCTTGCCTGGGCTACATAGTGAGCTCAGGGCCAGCCTGAACTACAAAGCGAGACCCTATCTCAAAAATATATATATATTTTGGGCCCGAAATATTTTGGAATTTTTATTCTTTGGATAGACTTTAGGTTATTCATTTCTGCACAATGAGATACCCTGGAGGTATAAGTTATAAGCACAGAACTCCTTTATATTATATATTATATATTATGCACATAGCTTGAATGTAATTTAATGTAGTATGTGTGATGTACCTGCATTTTATCTGCAGCCAGTCATATCGGGTCACATATGGAATTTTTCTCTATGGTAACTTGTTGGAAAGCAAACAGATTCAGATGTTGAAGCATTTCAAATTCTGGATTTTCAGGTTAGGAATGCCCAACATATAGCAAAAATGGTCAAAACAACAGGAATAAAATGGAATAGAAAAGGTAAATGAACATAAATACTTGAAAAACAAATTGGTATTGCCATATAGAAAGTTAGAGATGGACATATACTAGGATATATTGTTAGATAAATTAATTAGGAGACTTGCAAGTATACACTAATTGGAGATATTGGAGAAAATAAACCTAAAATTTTGCTTTCTTCAGGATGTAGATGATATTTAAGTAAATTGAAATAAATCTTTTTAGTAAAGTTGTAGTCTAGGTATAGAGTTTTGAGAAAAGCATCCAGAAAATAGTAATTTTAATTGTGAAGATTTTATTGCCCGGAAGGATTTCAATATAAAAGTTCTCTTAGTTTTACAAACTTTAGATTTTAACTTGCAAAACTTCTATAATTGTTCCAGTTATGTATGTTCTTAAGCTCACTGATTATAAATATAAGTGTTTCATCTTTTTGGTAGGTGGCAAATCACCTGATTAACATCAGGTAAAATGGAAATACACAGAATTGAAGATTGAAATTGAACTTCAGTGTAGATGGTAGATGGTAGATGGAGAATGTTAGTACTAGCTATTGATTTTCCTTTTATTTACATTTATGCATTTCAGTGACCTGTCTGCTGAAGCAAGGACAAGAATTAAAGGTCACATTTCAAAGTGATCCTTATTCAGATTTTGCTTATCACAGCATATTGTGAAGTCAAGTGGAGTGTTGTCCCAATGAATAAAAATATAGAGAGGAATATGGTGTCTTCTGATAGGTTATGCAACCAGAAAAAAAATTTATAGAAAACTGAATTAGATCATTATTCAAGTAAATGAGTTTTAATTGCATAGATTTTTTAAATGAAATTTTTTTTCTTATTAATTAATAATGAATACATTAATTTAGTTATTTAATAGCAGTGTTGATGTTCCCCCATGGCATGTCTTTATGAAGTTGATACTGTCTGTATAGCAGAATTTTAAAATAAAATATTTTTCATTTTATTTTTGTGTATATTTCAGAACATTTGATATTTTGTTTTTATTGAAGTAAGTAGTATAATCTTGGTCATAGAAATACCTATCATATTTTTTATAAAGCCAGTGACAGATGATTACCACAGAATCTTTTTACATAGTTATAGGAAATAACTCAATATTCTAAATGGAATCAAATAATAATTTAAAAAATACATTTTATGGAATATTATTCACAAAGAACATTATAATCACAGGAAGAATATTAATTGCTTCTGAAGTTATGAGTATCTCACAGTCTTATAATTAGTTATTTTTATAGTATTTTTTTCTTTTAATTTTCTTTTTTGTTTAAATCAGAATTTTTTTCAACTTCTTTAAGGAAAAACAGGTTAAATGTGCAATTCCAAAAAAGTCAAGTTTATTTCAGAATTCAGGCACACTAACTCCCTTTTGTAAAAGAGATTAAGAAACTTGGCATATCAGTCTAATCTGCCTGGAATTGAGTTTGAATTGTAGAAATATAACTTCTTTCACAGGCTTTATGAGATTATGCAGCCTAGCAGAAAGGTTTCTATTGATGCGAACGTAGCAGAGAAGTAAGGATTTAGTGTCTTTGTATAAACTTTGTTCCTGGTGTTATCTGCCTCATTTATTCCCCACAAGTCTAAAATTTAGGTGCACAGGGATATCATGAAAGTGGCCTGAGTATTTAGATCTTACTCACCTATAACATTCACCTTCCCAAATCCAAACTCATTCAAAAGTAGGACAGTTTATCTCACTTTTGAAAATGCTGCACAGTGCTCTAAAAAATAGCTTAAGGGAGTGACACATGCTTCTGCACATAGTCTTAAGGTCTCTATTCCAGTGATTATCTATTTAACTTGGGGAATTACATGAAGTCTATAATAAAGTGATATCTGGCTTTGTTTATGACCTTTTAAAGCAAGCAGGCAAAAAGTGGGGAAAAATCAATTTTTCTGTTTTTATCTGTGTGTAACAAAACATCTTGTTTAAGCATTTCTGTTTCTAGAGTAGGGGCTAATAGTTTTGAAGTTCCAAGAGATACTTCATGGTTTTTAGCTGAATGATTTCATCAGTGTTATGCTGAATGTAAATAAGCATGTTATATTGAGCGACTTTTTTGAAAATATATATATCTTAAATTGGAAAGGACTCATAATTTTAAATTTGTTGATTTTGAGGACTTTTCTCCTTTATTTTAAATTAGTAATCATCTACATTTTCTTTAATTGTTTAGTTTCTCATCTACATTGTATTATGTTGAAGATCCTTATTTGATTGTTCCTTGGGTCTTCAATCTTTCCTCAGTTTCTCTCACCGTATTTGTCAGAGAAACTGCTAGCCTCAAAATTTATTTCATTGTTTCATAGAAGCATTCCCCAAGTTTAGATCAGAAATACCTCCTCAAGCTTAGACTTTTGCCTTGAAGCCCTTTAGAAGTCTGTGTGTCGACAGCATCAGTAAAATTTGAAGCAGTTATAGTTAACATTTCTTACAGTGCTTTGGAAAACAAAACTGTACTAACCAGCTCTTCTGAAACTGAAACTCTGTCCTTATTTTGTGCTAAGGATAGCAAAGGAGGCTGAGCAGCTGTCCAAAGGGCTGTACCTGGTTCTTTCTGAAGGGTTGATAACTGTGGTGATGACAGTCATAACCTTTCTGAAGCATCCTTCAGTTCCGAGGCATTGTCTGTGCCTCCTCACTTCTCTGAGCACTTAGTAAAGAGTTACCATTTTAGTCCCTCACCATTGCCTATTACATATCCCTTCCTAGTGGTTCTCCACTGCAATTAACACTGTATGCCCTAACTGTATAGTCAGTTATTTTTCAATTTTAGCAGTATGTTTATTGCTTGTATATGAAAGCAGCTTTAGTTGAATATATATTTTTAAAGAAACAGAACTCATCTGCCTTCCTCTTTCTATTTTTTCTATTTTTGTTTCTCACTGATAAACTTCTAAGCATCATGCTTGACAGAGAGATGATGCTACAAAATGATTTAGTAGTCACCTACATTTACATCTGGATTCAATGAATAATGGTAGGGCAGGTACTTCCAAGTAAAATGATAATAACAGTGATAATATATACTATAGATAGTTAGATATTGAAGATCTAATGTACATTGTTTTATCACTCAGATTGAACCATGTGGCTCACATATGAAACTTGTTTTACATATAAAGAACTCATAATGATATAGTATTTATAAACCCCAGGGTGATGTTTCACACTGAATAAAGCAGCACACAATCCAGAGGATTGTGGAGTACTGGCACACTCTTTTCAGATCTTTATGAAAGGATGCAAGCAGGGGCCTCAAAGGAAACAGGTCACTGGGGAAGCATCCAGCTGCAGCGCAGGGACGGCGCAGGGCCAAGAGGCCCTGTCTGAGCTGCCTGCCACTTACAAGTCCCCGCCGGTTATTTCCATGCAGCCGCATCATTCATTATTTAAAAGAAGCCTGAAACCTATATTTTATATAAAATCTCCCATTTTTAAATATCATGTATTTTATTTATATTTCTGAAACCTCCACAAGCTGGAGGAATTCTGACTGTGATGGATGTAATCCCTATGCCCTCGGGCTTTCTCTGGACTGCTAGCCTGTGCCTCACCTAGTGAGAGTGTTGGATTTTGCAGACTTCCAAATACATCAGGTAGCACGCCAAATGGAATACAACTTAAATACAATACCATAACCTAATTTATTTTTATTAACAAGAATTTTTTAAATCTATACTACTAATAAATATATCATAGATTCATGTAACTGATTTTTGTACAAAGATGAGTGAAGAAACCAACTGATTTAAAGCTCAAGAGAGCAAAGTGTATGTTCACTGAAGAAATCTACATTCTTAAAATCTGATAACCATTTATATTTTAAGTACCTTGCAAATAAGTTGTAAATATTTTTTTTTTAAATTACAAATCTAGGTAAAAACCACTATAGATGCAGCCACTGTAGAAAATGGGTTTCCACAGCCTGGACTTAAAAATACTTACTCAGTACTTATTACCATGTTACTTATGGTAACTTAATTCGTCTTTCTAAATTTGACTTTCCCCTGTATAAAATAAGGTGATATTTTTGTATTTTCTCTTTGAAGAGTTACTGGTACACTTATTCCTGTATCTAACATAGTAGATAACTGTCATCGTTGCCATGATTACAGCATCATTTTGTGAGGAAATTTTTTAGTCAAATTTGTCCTCTAAAACATAAGTGTCATGTAGAAAAACAGGAAATAACTTTTTTTCATAACAAAACATATGCCATCATGGCCCTTTGTTCACCGTAGTTCTTCTAGTATGTTTTAAAAGCTTGTCAAGCTGTTTTAGTAGAAGAACCAAATATAAAACAGTTGTTGAAATGACCCATCTTGATCAGCATCAAATAGTATTGAAAAGTCACCACTGGGAGCAATGGTAGACTGAGAAATTCTGATCAAGGTCAGAAGGCAGAACTGAAAGCACAGCATTGTGAGGCCACCTAGGTGCAGCCGCAAACAGTTCTGTACCCTGTAATTGTCCCTCTGGGCATCATTAGACTGCACTGTAGTATAATAATTGATCATAATGAGCATGAGACATTAAAAAAACTTCAGTTTGTGTTCAAAAATTTATATTTAAGATGGCAAGGAAAATACAATTTCAAAAGTGTTTTTGGTAAAAGTATTAAATTTTAAATGTTGGGTTAATGATTAAAATTTACTTGTCATTTAGTTTTCCTCAACTCATAGCACTTGTATGTGCTCTGTAAGTTCTCTACCCTGAGCTGTAGCCCAGCCCTGTCTCCTGGTTCTTAGTGAAGATTACTGTGAAGGTTTTGTTAATGTGGACTGCTTTGTTCTCTCAGTGTAGAATTAGTGAGGCATCCCTGTGCTTACTATTCTTCTTTTTCTTCTTCTTCTTCTTCTTCTTCTTCTTCTTCTTCTTCTTCTTCTTCTTCTTCTTCTTCTTCTTCTTCTTCTTCTTATTATTATTATTATTATTATTATTATTATTATTATTATTATTATTATTATTATATATCATTGTAAAGTGCCAGGCACCAAAAGCTTTGTGCTGATTAATTAGATTAATTACCCTGCTTAGTTTGTGTTTTAAATCCAGGAATATATGATATGTTTTTTAGACTGTACTTTGAGATGGTGTTAGTGGGACGAGATAAGTTTTTCTTCCCCTTCCAAAAAATTTACTCCAAATCACAATTTTCTTATTTTTTAGTAATAATTGTATTTTTTCTTTTTCTTTCCCTCTCTCTCTGTCTCTGTCTCTGTCTCTGTCTCTGTCTCTGTCTCTGTCTCTCACCCACTATTATTCCAAATGGTCAAAACTGAAATCTTTCACACTAAAATTAGGAACAAGACAAGGATGTCCACTATTACCACTCCTATTCAATATAGTGATGGGAATATTAGCCTCAGCAATTACACAAGAGAAAGAAATAAAAGGAATTAAGATAGGAAAGGAAGAAGTTAAACTTTCATTATTTTCTGATGACATGACACTCTATATAGAAGATTCTAAAAACTGAACCAAAAGACTGTTAGATTTAATTGGCAAATTTAGCAACATAGCCAGATACAAGGTTAATGCTCAAAAGTCAATAGCCTTTTTATACACAAATAACAGACTCACTGAGAGAGAAATTGGAGAGTGAATCCCTTTCATAATAGCACCCAAAAAAATGAAATATCTAGGAATTAGTCTAACAAAGGAGGAAAAAGACCTCTACTCTGAAAACTGCAACACTCTGAAAAAGGATTGAAAAGAATATCAGGAAATGGAAAGACATCTCTTGTTCCTGGATAGAACTAATATTGTCAAAATGGCTATACCCCAAAATTGTTGAATAGATTCAGTGTGATCCCAATTGAAATCCCAACAGTGTGTTTCACAGATCTAGAGAAAATAATCCAAAAATTCATCAAAGCACAAGAGACCTAGAATGGCAAAAGCAATTATAGGCAATAAGGACATGGTTGAGGATATTACAATCCCCAACTTGAAACTATAATACAAAGCCACTGTGATTAAAAAAAAAAAAAAACGGCATAGTGGCTGGAGATTTAGCTCAGTGGTTCCAGCACCTGCCTAACAAGTGCGAAGTCCTGAGTTTGATCCCTGGTAACCACATACAGCAATACTGGGCATGGTGACTCAGGCCCACCAGCAATCAGTACCACATACCACAGTGCTAGGTGTGGTGGCTCAACCCTGTAATCCCAGCACTTGGGAGGCAGAGGGAGGAGGATTGCTGAGTTTGAGGCTTATGTGGGGTACATAGTGAGCTTAGGGGCAGCCTGAACAAAAAAGCCAGATCCTGTCTCAAAAAAATTAAAAAAAAAAAAAAAAAGGTATGGTACTGGGAAAGTAACAGACCTGCAGGACAATAAATAGATTAGAAGATCCAGAAGCAACTTCAGATGCACTGTGCCATCTTATCTTTGACAAAGGAGTGAAGTATCTCCATTCTTTTTTTCTTCCTCTCTCTCTCCCTCCCTCCCTTCCTCCTTCCCTTCCTTCCTTGTCTCTGTCTCTCTGTCTCTGTCTCTGTCTGTCTGTCTGTCTGTCTGTCTGTCTGTCTGTCTGTCTCTCTCTCTCTCTCTCTCTCTCTCTCCTTTTTTCCTTCCTTCCTTCCTTGATCTCTGGCACCGTGTCTCATCTGCTTGTGTGTTATGGCCTAGTTGGTTCCCAAAGCCTCTTCTGCCTTCTGTTTGACACTCTTGACATGGCCGACAATGGTTCTGAAAGAATCATTTCTCAATGCTTGTTATGCATTTCCTCAGTCTTGTGTAACTTTCACCCTTGAGGTTGGTTTTATTTTAGAAAATGTTATTATTAACAGCTGTCTTATAATTATTTATCATGATATCCACAGAACTTCTATCTTGTCCTTCTCATTTCTGCCTTGGATTCATCTATCAGTTTTTCAGTTATATTTGATGAGATATCCCATTTGGTGGAATACCTGAAGTATCCCATCTCTGTATTTTTTTCTACCCCTTTCCAGAGGTAAGTTTTCATGAAATGAATCCAGAGAGCTTAGTGCAAATATGAAGGGAACCCTGAAGGCAGTGGGGGCACAACTTACACTGTTGGATCCTTGAGGCAGTGAGCAGTGCCCAGTGCTGATGTTTGTGCTGGCTGCTTAGTGCAGGAGACAATTCTACTACTAGCAGTGGGTCAGTGTAAAAATGATAAATGATTTGTACATGAAATAAGTGTTCAAAAGAGAGACCAAATTATCTTACTAAAGCAGGTAAAACTAAATAAATTCAATGCAAATAACAAAAACTTTATCTTAATAAGCATAATAAAAACAGAAAGAAACAAGTCACATAAATATTAATATATTTTGCTTAACTAGGTATATCTAAAGTATTATTTTAACATGTAATCAATATAAAAATAATATGTTAATTAAAATGTTTATATTTTTAATAAACTTTGAACTCAAGGATATACTTTACATATATGGGAGATCACAATTCATACATTTAAGTCTCATCATAAATACTTGGCATCTATTTAAACTTCATACATTGAAAATGAGAAAGATAGATTCAGATGCCAAAGTGGTTCAAAACATAAGGACTGTCAGTTTTTAAATTTAAATATCAATATAAAATGTAATTAGAAGTTCACTGCTGCAGTCTTCCTACCTTCATATCAGAGTTCAGTGGTTCCGTGTGGTTTGTATTGCAAGACATACTGATACAGGTATGGTTCTTGCTATTATGGCTTTGTCATTCATTAGATTGGAGAAATCTGTATCAATTTGCAGTCTAGTTGTTTGAAATGTCATTTTATTATTCAGTAAATCCTTTCAGAAGCAATGAGCTCAAAAATAAAAGTGTATTTTATGAAACATATTAGATTTCTGGTTCCCAATAAATTGATGATGAGTATGGAACCTAAAAAATGTTCATTGCCATTTATTATCAACTACCCTAGAACTGCTTTAAACAACTACCAGTATAATAGGGGACCCTGGTTGTAGGGTCAATGAAAGCATATAAATTTAATTATTTTTGCATTCTGTCTTCACTCACAAATGACCCAGACATAAGAGACTTCAAATGAATGATTCATTCGTCTAAGGATAAAGATGAAATAAATAATTTAGTAGCATACTGTTGTAAATAATATAAATGCAGTTCTTTTTCCTTTACATTTTAAAGGGTAAATTATTTTTTAAGTGACAGGTAGAACAGATAAATATGTTACCAAGTATACATTCTAGTGAAAAGGAGCTTTTTTATTAATTTGAAACTATCAGCTTACTAAATTTTATAAATGTAAATCATAAAGAAAACAATATTCGTTAGCACTGGTGGATAAGCAGGATTCACTGATAGCTGGTTAGTGTTTGTATTTCTTGTCACACTTTCTTGTTTTTGATAATATGTGTATCATCAATGCTCCAGTTCTACAAAGTTCCATTTATAGTCTCACCTTTTTCTCTTACTCTTCTTGCCTTATGTCTTTTCTGAAGGTGGCATTCATCTTTTCAACAAGTAGGTATATAACTTCTTTGATGTAGGGGCGTCACTAGACTTTTCACCTTGAAGAAGAGAAAAACAAAACTCCATTTTTAGAGAATTAAAATTCTAATCAGTTTGATTCCTAACACCTGGACAATAACAGTGAACCTTCTTGAACTTTAAGTTATACCATAGATTTACCATCACTGACCTAGGCTAATGCAGTACAGGATTAGGTATTGAGAGTTAAAGACAGGTAATAAGGGGCCAGAAATTTAGCTCAAGTGGTACCATGCCTACCTTGGAAGCAGAAGGGCCTGAGTTCAATCCCTAGTACCACAAAAAAAAAAAAAAAAAGACAACTGATAAATAGGCTCCTAAGTTTAAACAGGAAGTAGAATTGTTAAGGAAGCATCTCTGGAAAAATGGCCCTTACCTATCCCAGGCTTGAAGTGAGCAAGTGACTTAACTCTGTATTTTATATTCTTCCTCTTCAAAAGTGATTTAAAAAGTACCTATCTTTTTTAAATTAATTTTTTATTTTTATTGTCACATTGTATACACACATCATGATCACATTCAAATTGGGAATTTGTATCAGTATATGGCACAATTTAATTCTCATTTTTTCCCATTCCCCTACCCACCCCCCAATACCCAACTCCTTAAATACATAATAATTTGTTTCCCTAAAAGGTGCATATCTTAAACAGTTCTTGGTTTATAAGAGCTACTGTTTCTTTTAACTACCAAGACTTGTTCTATGATTGGGTTTCTTTGTTAAGAGCTCAAATATATGCACTGTATAAACTCTGAACATCCACCTTTTTTAGCCATTTGAGTTTCTCTATTTTAGTTCCAACTTATTTCTCAAATTTAGATTGTTTCCTTCAATCTAAGTCTAATTTTTCCTACTCTGTGTAATACTATAAATCATAGCTTCCACTTTCTCCGCGCTCATATATATTTTATTGTACTACTTATTGCATTACAGTATTATTTAGTTTGAGTTTCACATCTATGCCTAGCAAACATAAGCTTCAGCAGGGTCAATACTGTATTTGTCTTATGATCACTCAGCACTGAAGCAGTGCTTGACTTCTGTAAGTGAGATCTGTTGAAAGTCTAAATAAATACATTTATGATTTTCAATTCTTCCAAATTCTAGTACACTTCTTAGACATAGTTTGACCCTTTTGCTCAGGAAATTCTTCAAAGTCTGTTAGACAGTAGATTATCACGTGTTTGTTCAACTGAGTAGAAATGAAACCAATGATCTCCATGAAAGAATACTTTGAATACTTTAGGTGCTTTTATTCCCAGATAGAGAAAATGATATTTTGGTTCGTTTATAAAATAACAATGACACCAACGTTTACCTTAGCTCTTTGTTCCATGTAACTGGTTTGGGAAATGATCCACCAAAGAGGGAAGCTCAGCAAGATGGATGTATTACATCCCATGAAGAGTTCAGTGCTCAAATGATTTTGTAAATCCCTGAATTAAGTCAGACACATTTCTTTATGATCCAGACTACTTGCAATCTTTAATTAGGTAATGCCTAGTCTGCATGCCCAAGTAAGTGCTATGTAATAATACTTCATTTCTCAAATTTCTTTGACCTTGAAGCATTTTCATGCATATAGAGATGGTTAAAACGTATGAACTTGGCTTTTGATGTTTTGGAGGATCTTGCCCTAGACTCATCTTTACAACTTTTTCCTGTCATTCTCTATTCTGTTGCTTTCTCTGAACTGGGGTCTTAGTACCTGCTTTTACTTCTGCCTATAATATTCTCTGTAGATTGGACTATTCAATTTACTTTCTGGTCCTCAATATAAAATATCATTGCCTGAACTTCACTAGATTAAAATTAGTCCTCCTGGAATGATCACTCATGGTTTTCTTTTATTGTTCTTCATGTAGTCATCAAAGTGTACAATTAAAAATTGTGACTGTTGTCACATTTTAATTTTAAAATTCATGGTTTACCTGTTTTTCCTGACCTATTTTCTTACTTTCCTTCATGATATATACTGGTGTTCTATTGTATGAGTGCGCCTATGTAAATTTCACTCTATAAATATTGTTACCAGAAAATTCTATTTTTTTGGTAAAGAATATACTGGTGTCTTAAAAAGGAATTATTTTTGTAATATTATAACCAGTTATATAGTGATATTAAGAGGTTGTTCAGATATGGAATAGGTAGATTTATTTTGTCATTTAGACTACAAAGTTACTGTAAGGAATGTGAACTTCTGAATATTTCAAAGGCTTACTTGACTGTCTTCCTTTTCCACTAAGTTTTGCTCCTGTTTTTCCTCCCCTTCCCGCTCAGTGATCTCAACTGTACATTTTGCAATGAAGCTTTATGAGGTTTGAAAGAATATAGCAGAAGCTATAGTAATACAGTCATAGATTTTGTCTTTCATTGGGACTTCTTAATTTTAGGAAAGATTTTAGAGGAAAGTTGACTCCATATTTTTTCAAAAGCTACTATCTAGAATATATAAAGAACCTAAAAAAATCAGTTCCCCCAAATTTAAAGACCCAGTTCAAAAATGGGCATCTGAAATGAACAGACACTTTTCACAGGAAGAAGTAAAAGCAGCTAAGAAGTATATGAAGAAATGCTCAACATCACTGGCCATTCGAGAGATGCAGATGAAAACAACTCTGAGATTTCATCTCACTCCACAAAGAATGGCTGCTATCTCGAAATTAGCCAGTAAGAAATGCTGACAAGGTTGGGGAGAAAAAGGAACCCTTCTCCACTATTGGTGGGAATGTAAACTAGCACAACCATTATGGAGATCAGTGTGGAGATTCCTCAAAAAACTAGGATTAGAGGTTCCATTTGAGCCTGCTATTCCCCTGCTGGGGATATACACAAAATAATTACAAGATTCCTATCACAGAGACATATGTGCACCCATGTTTATTGCAGCTCAGTTTGTGATAGCTAAATCTTGGAAACAACCCAAATGCCCATCAACTCTAGACTAAAGAATGTGTGGTTTATTTTAAATAAAATGGAGTATTACACTGCCATAAAGAATGATGAGACCAAATCGTTTATACTCAAATGGACATACCTTCAGAACATACTGTTAAATAGGTCACAAATGTGCAAATATCATATATTTTCTCTGATATGAGAAACTGAAGTTATAAATGTGTTCTAGAATGTGTGATTGATACTGTGGAATAGTAAATATTCAAAAGGTAATGGGGCTTAGGGGTAAATAATGAAGAAAAAATATTGATGTTAAAAGGAAACAGTGTTTGTGCATATAGGGGTGGGGGAAAGTAGCGTGGGTAGTGGGAGGGGAAAATGAGATAAGTTGTGTCATATATTGATACAAATTCTCAATGTGGAGTGTAATTGTGATGTGTATATATAATGTACCAATAAAATGTACCAATAAAAAAAGCTGTAACCAATACTTAGCAAGTTCAGTTCCTACAAGTAATTGAAATGTAATATATTACATCATTATAGTTAGTGCAAAAATAAGAACTCACTTAGGACCAAATATTCTAAGAATGCTCCTCAGTGTCTTAGATAGTGATGTCTGACTTGATGAAGATCAGAGGCTATCTCCCATGAGTGCAAGAATGATTCATTTTGTCTATTTTGTTCTGTACTTTAGTTCTATGTTTCTTTTCCTCTCTCTTTTTCTTTCTTTAAAATCCTCTGCCACTGTCTCCCCTTCCTTCAATCTTAAAAAAAAAAAATTAGTGTAAGGACACATTTCTGAAGCAAGGAAAGATTAGTATCCTTGGATTTATATTCAGAAAAAATGCAGCTATGGTTTCTCTTTGGACTCTCCTCTGTCTTGCTCTCTCCCTCCCTCCCTCCCTCCCTCCCTCTCTCTCTCTCTCTCTCTCTCTCTCTCTCTCTCTCTCTCTCTCTCTCTCGCTTTCTCTGTGTGTGTGTGCTTTCCCCATCTGTGCTAATTTTTGCAAATAGAAAAATTGACTGTTGCTAGAACATTTCCTAAAATATGTAAACATTCGAAGCTATTTGAATATAAATCTAGGCAATGAGAATTGGCCATTTCATTAGCCTAATATTATTTAGTCAGGATAAAAAGATGGTAGCACACTTCTTGCCATTCTTTTTCATATGTATTAAGAAGAAAGTGGGGCATTGGAAAAAAATGAAGACTGCATGTGTAGCTAATTTTTATTAGTGGATATTCTTTAAATGAGAATAGAAAGGGAATCAAAAGTCAAAAACTTTTGTTTAATCATCTGAAAGGATTGAGTTAATGAGCAAAGCTAAATTAATGTGTCAGTGGACAGTGCATAATGTTAGGTAAAAACTCTTGAGAAAGGAAACAGTGAGATTTTTGTGTATCAGTGAGGGTTGGTTTTAGGTAAATGAGGGGACAGTTTTCCTGACACACTAAGGGAGTAGCATATGTGGGTATCATGTAGAGAGTAAGATGCTTTGACTGGGCATCGATGATGTCCTCTAATTGTTTATCCTTTCAGTTAAGCAAAAGATGTAATAATCATTTGAAAGTGAAAGCTTAAGAGAGAACTATTATGGGAAATATGGAATTGTCCTCTGAGAACGTCAGAGAACTGCAGTGAAGGAAATTGATGGGATTCGTAAGTGAATTTTCTTTTTTTTTGAGACAGGGTCTTGCTTTGTAGTTCAGGCTGGCCCTGAGCTCACTATGTAGCCCAGGCAAGCCTCGAACTCAGTAATCCTCCTGCCTCTGCCTCCCAAGTGCTGGGATGACAGGCGTGAGCCACCACGCCCGGCACTATGGTATGTGGTATCGATTGCTGGTGGGTGTGAGTCACCACACCCAGCATTGCATGTGGTTACCAGGATCGAACTCAGGACCTTGCACTTGCGAGGCAGGTGCCAGAACCACTGAGCTAAATCTATGGCCATCGTGAGTGATTTTGAGGGGTTATGTAAGTGTGGACTTTGGAGAAAGTTGGATTAAATTAGGAATTAGTAGAGTTTTCCTAAGACTAGAACAGTAATATGAAGTGGTGATTTGCAGTTTGGGCCTTAGAAATCCTAAGTCCAGTAAGCATAAGCAGAAGGATGTTACAGAGTAAACATAATAAAGATGTGATATGGATAGTGGGCAGCAGGTTTGACTAGGGATGAATAATTGTTAGAATGAGAGTGCTCCATGTTTTGTCTTGAAAAGCAATCTTCCAGGAAAAAAGAAGGTGATGAGTTTCCTTAAGTTGCATTTGTAGTTCTTTGAAAGACAGAAAAAGAACAACTTTCACAGTCCATTAGTGTTTTCCTTGGTTAGCTCTTGAGGTACCGGAGATCAAACTCAGTACTGTATGTTTGCCAGGCAGGGATGACACTGCTGAACTACATCTGGTCCCATCAATAAATGTTTGAATGACAACTGTGCTGCTCTGCTTCCCTTTTTAATTTTCATATAGTTATCTTTGCCACAAAATTAACAAAAACAAAAAGGAATTACAATTTTCTAGGTCAAATCTATTAAATAATAATACTAAATGATAAGGCACTGCAGGAGATATAATTATAAGATAAATTTAAGAGACACTTCGTTCAGTTATACTCTATAATCAGTTACATTTTCTACAGTGTTACCTGATTAGGCTAAGTGAAATTTGATGTGGCACTCACAAATCTAAATCATTCAGTGGTAAAATATAACCTACAGTAGTTCTCTTCTAAACAGTTGAAAACTAATAGCTATCATAAAACAGATAACGCATCTTTGGTAGGTCCTGTTATGTAGGAGACAAATTCTATAGACTGTCATCTTTTGATCATTTCTTGATCATGTGAAAGAAATATAGGAACAATGATGTACTAACAGGGTTTTGCTTCTCAGCTTTTCTGTATCAGAGGTAGTCATGTCATTTTTACCATTCTTTTTTTTTTTTTTTTTTTTTTTTTTTGAGACAAGGTGTCACTTTGTAGTTCAGGCTGGTCCTGAGTTCACTATGTAGCCCAGGCGAGCCTCGAACTCAGCAATCCTCCTGCCTCTGCCTCCCGAGTGCTTGGATTACAGGCATGAGCCACCACACCCGGCCATTTTTACCATTCTTAGTTCATCACTCAACGTGGGATTGATTCTTCAGTTCCCCTAAATAGTCGTGAGCACAGTGTTTGCTACGTAGTTAGAATTTGAATTAGCAGAGGAAAACAAAGGATATTGTTAAGGTATTTTAGGAGAAACTTGGAAGTTGTGTATACATTGTGTATGTGTACATGTTTGTTCACAAATGATTGTGTATGTGTATATATGTGGACTTGCATTTAGGTTGGTGACTTGAGAAATGGCAGCAATGTCCTAATACTTTTCACTGTTTTCCCTACAGGGCAGAAATTAAGGGATCATTTGTATATTCAAAAGCAACTTTCTTTTTGCCCCTTTGTATTACACAAAAATGAAGCATAGGGCCGGAGGGTTAGCTCAGTGGTTCCGGCGCCTGCCTCGCAAGCGTAAGGACCTGAGTTTGATCCCCGGTTACCACATATAATGCCGGACGTGGTGGCTCACGCCTGTAATCCCAGCACTCGGGAGGCAGAGACAGGAGGATTGCTGAGTTCGCGGTGGCTTGTCTGGGCACCATAGTGAGCTCAGGCCCAGCCTGAACTACAAAGCAAGACCCTGTCTCCAAAAAGCAAAAAAAAAAAAAAAAAAATGACAGCATATGACAGATATTAATTCTCATTTTTACCCATATCCCTAACCCAGCCACATTCCCCCACCCCTTATATACATGCTATTTCTTTCCAAATCATATTTATTCTTTCCCCTCATTACGTCCCCCATCACGTTCCCTTTGAATATTTTCTATTTTATAAAATTTATCATACATTCTAAAACTCATTTACATCTACAGGTTCTCATAGCAGAGAAAAGATACAGTGTTTACATATGTGTGATCCATTTATTTCACTTATACACTTGCCAGAGCTGCGCTGAGACAGGCCCGGCAAGTGTCCAATCTCTTTTTTTTTTTTTTTTTTCTTTGAGACAGGGTCTCACTTTGTAGTTCAAGCTGGCCCTGAGCTCACTATGGTGCCCAGGCAAGCCGCCCCGAACTCAGCAATCCTCCCGTCTCTGCCTCCCGAGTGCTGGGATTACAGGCGTGAGCCACCACGCCTGGCTCCAATCTCTTTTTTACAAAGAGAGCATTTGAATTTCATACTCTACAGCAGCTTTTATTTCCAGAGAATGTATTTCCATTTTGTCAGCTGTTTTCTTTCTATTACATTACATAATTTTGCATTTTTATCAACAAACGTGAATTTGCTTTTATCCTTAAAGGTAAGATTCTGAACCGAATGTAATATACTAGCTATATTTCAGCTGTTTATATTATAGTTGAGTCAGAAATGCTTTAGCCATTGCCCACTATCCACATTCTTGTTATTTTATAGATACTTGAAAAGAGAAGTTGCATTAGAATATTTCCTATTAAGATTTGATGTTGTTCTGTCTTCTAGTCTCTTAAATAATCTGTATACAAGAAACAGGGAAAGACTGCTGGGCGTGGTGGCTCATACCTGTAATCCCAGCACTCGGGAGGCAGAGGCAGGAGGATTGCTGAGTTCGAGGCTTGCCTGGACTACATAGTGAGTTCAGGGCAAGCCTGAACTAAAAAGTGAGACCCTGTCTCAAAAAAAAAAAAGAAACAGGGAAAGATTACTCTTTAGAGATAATATATATTTTGTTTAATTTTCAGGGCTGTCATAAAGATTACATTTTGCTGTTTTTATACTTTCTATCGTGTGGGTCAAAATCTTCAAATCAATCATTTCTTTTAAATTGGATTCCAAAATATCAGAAGGGTAACACTCCTGCTGACGTCAGTGAAGAATGAGTTGTGTTAAAAGGAGAAAAGCAGAATGGTATTTTGATTCTAACCACCACATCGAGTACCAGACAATGTTTATACTCCACGCTGGTCACCCAGAGGTGCTGTGCAGCACAGTAGCCCCCTGGAGTGGGAAGTGGTGGAGTTCTTTGCAGACAGACCCCCTGGCATTCACAGGTGTTGGGGAGACCTTGGGGCTTCAGAGAGCAATTGTGTTTCTGTTCCTGGCAGCCACTCTAGTGACCAGCTTTGGAGGTTGGTGGTCCACAATGTAAATTGTGATTTCTCAAAAGCCACATTAGAAATACATACGTTACCCTCAATTTATGAAAATCATCTTTTCTTTCTTGTTTTAATAAGATTATAAACCTTCAAAAAGATCTTTCCTTGTGAAGTGTTTATAAATTATGGAAAACAAATACAAGCTTTTTAACTACCAAACATGACAAAGTTTTATTCAAAAGAATACATTGGTCTTCAACTAGATCTTTCATCTTTAAAAGAGACACACTCTTCAGTGTATTTTGAAATTATGGGCAAAGACTAACAAGTACTTTAAAACAAAGGATCTTTGAAATAATTCTTTGATTAACTTGCTCAATCAAAGGTCAAGGATTGTATACTTGGTTGTAACAGTAGAGTAGAAACATCAGATATGTGATTTCTTTTCCTGGCTGGCTGCTACTGTTTCTCTAGAGAAAATGAAAGAGAAGATTGAATTAGTAGGCCAGATATGTGATATGTGATATCACATAATGGTTGGAAAAAAAACAGATGATTAAGCCAACAGTTTATACTCCAGAAGAATATTAGTCTTTGTATATATCCATTATTTTATTGGCATTTGTACTTATTTATATGCCTATTCCATTCTGGTCCCATTTTACCTTTTTTGATACTCCTATTTTTTTCTCATTTGTCTCTTATATAACTGACTGTGAACACATTTCCCATTGTTATGTTACTGACAAGTGGGAGTACCAAGTTGATGTATTTCAGCCTTCACTGTAATTTATATGTTTATAGTCTCTAATATCTGATTTAAGGTATTCTGAAGCTTTCTTTCCAAGCTAGGTTTGACCATTATCACTCAAGAATATGAGCAATTAATTCAGTTGTGAAGGTAAATAACAAATCAAAGCCAATAATCTGTGAGCAAGAGGGCTCTGGAAAGGGGAAGTTAAACTGCTACAAGGTTCATAGGATTCTTATGGTACTGGGGATCAGACTCCAGATCTTTCACTCACCAGGCAGGTGCACCTCTGGGCTACAACCCAGCCCACCTTTTCTTTTTTCTTTTGAAAAACTTCACTAATATATCTGTAACCAGCAAAATAACAAAACAAAACAGAAAACAAGACAAAAATACTGAGGAAGGAAAAATTAAACAATAAAATGCAGGTAGTAAAGGTTTTTTTTTTTTTTTTTTTTTTACTGTATGCAGTATTTTCGAGTGAGGATAATGAAATGGATGTGAATTTACTTCTCAAATCATTCGTCTGCCTAAGTGATTTTGGAAAAGAAACATCTCTTATTCCAGCATTTCACATAGTTAGATGAGACCCCCTTGAAGAAATCTGGGGTATATTATTCCAGAATATTTCATTTTGGCACAGTGACAGTTACACATTTAATGATAAGAGGAGAACACCAGGTGCAAAGACATGTACCAATTTTCTTCCTCAAAGCACAAGATGTTATTCCTACATGATAGCTGGGCTTCCTGGGCTAGCTGAAAAACATTTTCATCACCAGAGATGGGAGGAGAAGTGATGTACAAATACTCTTTGTTAAAGCTTACCTTCCTTTAGTTTCTCTTATTTATTTTCCATAATTGCCATTTTTCTTAAGCCCAGCATGTAAGTATTTGGATTTTGCAACTCCTTTGGCTCTTCACTTCATTATGAAGATTCTGGTAACATGTAAACCTTAAATACATAAGAATGATTTTTCTCGTGCTGGGTGTGGTGGCTCACGCCTGTAATCTCAGCACTCAGGAGGCAGAGACAGGAGGATTGCTGAGTTCGAGGTTTGCCTGGGCTACATAGTGAGCTCAGGGCCAGCCTGAACTACAAGGCAAGACCCTGTCTCAAAAATAAAATAAAATAAAATAAAATAAAATAAAATAAAATAAAATAAAATAAAATAAAATAAAATAAAATAAGATAAAATAAAATAAAAAACAAGAATGATTTTCTCCCATTACTTTGTTGTATTTCAATTTAAATTTCAGACCCATCTGGAGACCTTAAGAGGGTAGAAGGAAAGGCTTTGCCTTCTCTATGACTAGGCATAAGTGTAATGAGAAAATTAAATATGATTTTATAGATAAAACATTTGATGCATTATGAATTCTCAGTAAAGGAACGATTTTGGTACTTTCTTTGTTTCCCCAGCATGTAGACTACTATCAGTGAAAGGAGAGGAAATAATCTTAAACAAATTTAGTAGATACATTGTTTATGTGACCAGTTAGCTGATGTTGCACAGTATTTGGGGGGTCATTGAGTAATGTTGTTGGAAGTGTTTGCAGTGACAGTTCTACATGTCAGTAAAACACCAAACATCCCAAAACTACTCAATGATCTGTAGTGAAGACTGAAACAAATTTGAAAATGTAATTTGGAAGGGCTTCTCTGAAAGAGAAAAAGACAGTATTACCCAAGTAAACCACCTCCTTAAATGCTTGATTGAATCAAATCCTTGTATGCAGAATGTGTATTACTTAAATAAAATTTATTTTCAAAGGATATTTAGTGGAGATAGTCCAGGAGCTGGAACTAGAGATTACCTCCTCATACTGTCCTTTCCTGTGCACAGTTTGGAAAGATAGCAAGGCCTGGTGACAGTGCTTTGAGGGCAGCAGATCGCAGGAGTCCGTTATACATTCTTTATCTATAGAAATCAGTGCTTGGTGTAGGTAAGTTGAATAGTGATCCAAAGGATCCTTTATGGTTGTATGAACAGTGACATGCCGATGTATAACAAACTGTATTCAAGTTAGTGACTTTTAGCAAAAAAGAAAAAAAAAAAAGGTTTTGTTAAGAGTAATAGATTTAGGGGCCGGAGGGTTAGCTCAGTGGTTCCGGCGCCTGCCTCGCAAGCGCAAGGACCTGAGTTCGATCCCCGGTTACCACATATAATGCTGGGCGTGGTGGCTCACGCCTGTCATCCCAGCACTCGGGAGGCAGAGACGGGAGGATTGCTGAGTTCGCGGCGGCTTGCCTGGGCACCATAGTGAGCTCAGGGCCAGCC